>SNQN01003039.1:11869-22834 GCA_008642245.1 Bassia scoparia
GCACTTTTAATTCCCTAAACTCCATACTTACTTAAGCATCGGAGGGGAGATAATCCAAATAGGATTATTCTCCTTTGTGCAGGTGCCAGGCAAGCTTTGTAAGCCAGGAAGCAACAAGCATCTAGTGACCAGGAGATCGGAGATTGCCAGGAGACGTTCAACGTGCAATAGAAGGTCAGGTCTCCCGAGGTAGCACTGAAGGGAAGCCTCCACCCCTCTCTCAACCCAGAAGCTAGAGAAATATTATAGCCAGGACACGTCATCCCCAAATTAGTTGCTACAACAGGAAAAATATAAGATCCAATGCGATCCGATTTTTTTTCAAGTATCAAAAGTTTCGGATCGAACATTTGAATCTTTTAGCATTCCGGATTGCATCTCCAAATTAATAGACTATCTTTGTAACACAATTCTCGCAACGATTTGACATAAAGTAGATTGTTGCGAGATTTGTATTACGGGAATGAGTAATAACGAATTAGACCAGATATTCAATTTTAAGCGGGTAGCGAAGGGCCCGACTCCCAACAAGCGGACATATAAGTTATGTGTGTCCTATTGTCCCGTGACCTCGGCATCCTCCCGCCCACTCCAAGTCCTGCAGGTTCTTCAAACTTTCATCCTTCTAATAAAAGTCCAAACAAATACATCTACTTCTAGTCTAGTCTTCCAGTTGTAACTTCCTTGAGTTATAAGGTACTTGTTTCACTTCCCTTATTGTTCCTTAATCATCCACAAGCATGACAAAAATCCATCAAACACTCATAAGTAAAATTGATCACTTTATTCCACCTGTATGTAACAATTTTTGTTCATCGCTTTTGAGGCTTGTTAATGTTTAGATCATCTCTAAAGCGCATATACTTACTCCAAACCACCGGACCAGACTTATCAAATTCTAGATACTTGCTGCTAATGATTTTTCCATAGATGATGTACATTTGTTYAGAGGCACATCCCAAGCCCTAACCCAAAACCTCGCTATAGAAAAAGTTATWTYTGAAGGTTRCACACATTCCTCGATATTTGCAAYAGCAATGACAATCCTCTGAAAGACCATAAGCCCCTTTCCAGAACTTTTAGTTTATCAAACATGGACAAGAATTGAAAAATAAAAACATTACGATCAATCTCTCTTACCACCATGCCCTTCCCTAGCCGCCAAACAACTTTTAATGTATTCTGCATTGAGTCAATACTGAATGGAATTCCGTGTTAGCACATTTCCAGCCAAACATAATTGAATTTGCTCCTTGACTAAGGTACCCTCATCATCTTCCTCACAAACAATTACGGAGTACTTCATCTTCTTCTTCCGTCATTGTTAACCCTTGTAATTTATCCTCCAATCTATCCATCAAAAGATCACCAAAATAACGCAGACTCACAGAAGTAAATCGTGGTAAACACAACAATAAAATAACGTGGAAAAATACCTTACTTCAAGATTGAAGAAGGGATCAAAACTCTACAAGGCAAAGCCTAATTTTCAACAGGAAACCCCTAACTCTCGAGAGAGGAAAATCAATGCAATTCAATCCTCAAATATAATTATGAAAGTTAGTCGATTGGATAGAAGACCTGTCAAATTTTCAATTTATTATTGTCAGAGTAATGTAGAGGGAAAGACAGCCATGAAAGAAAACTTTAAAAAAACAAAAAAAAAGTGTATGCTTCATTTATTTCCTAATTTGTAGATACAAGAGAAATAGTTAAAAAAATAACTTAAAATAATTGGGAAAAAATATAGGATCCGAACCAATCAAAATATATATTTTTTCCAAATATCCAAAGTTTCAAATAGAAAATTTGAAGCTTTTAGTAATTCGGATTGCATCTCTAGATTAATAACAAAATAGGATCAAATACCCGATTTGAGCGACAGTGATGGGTCCCGACAAGTGGACATATAAGCCGTGTGAGTCCTACCGTCCCATGACCTGATCCTCCCCGTTCAAGTCCTCGTTCCTCAATCTTAAAAAAAGTCGAAACAAATACACCTACTTCTAATCTTCTACTACTACTTGTAAGTTGTAACTTCCTTGAGTTATAAGGTACTACTTCTTGTTGTTCCACTTCTAAGTTCTATACTTCCATTATTTTGCCCCTTTGCATCAACGGTCACAACCCCACGATCCACCCCACTCACAGTAACCACATTCGATTCCCCTTTTGGTTTGCTCAACAATTGAACGCAAAAACAGTTCAAACATTGATTTATGGAAAACGGAAATTTCGCAGGTTATCTTAATGGGAGTCACAGGGAGTCTTTTGCTTCTCAGAGACACGTCTCTTACAGGTTTCTTTCTCTTCTTTCTTGCTTTGTTTTTCTTGTTAATTGATTGATCTTAACTGAATTGGGTTTTGTGTGTTTGTTCAATTTTGTGTTGGGTTTTACTTTTTATATGAGACTTGTGTTTCCATTGAATTGGCCCGGGAGTCAGCTGACTGTACATTATATCAATTCTTACTGTAATATGATTCAATGTAGATGTTGAGTACTTATAGCAGGACGATTTGCCATCACAAGAAGAAAGAGAGTAAACAGAGGCGAGCAATTCCAGTGCGTATCATTATCGCGCTAGAAGCACGTGCTAAGAAACATGGTGCAATGTTATCTGATTAATAGAGCATTTACATCTTTAGTGTGCCATTGCAGAAAAAAATGCTTTGCATAAATGCAAATCCTGGAATTTGAGCTAAATTGGAATGAATAAATGAATGATAGTCTGTATAAAAAAAACAATCTACTATACTTTATTCTTTGGTGTGACATAATAGGCACAAGATACTATTTTGTGATGTTTTCGGAAAGCATAGATTGTCAACATTCTTTAATATTAAATTGAGACAACTGCACAAATTGATTAGGTTTCAAGCAAATGACATGTCGAAAATTAAGAAATTATCAAGTTTGTGGTGGATTTGGTCATTGTAGAAAAATATCAAGCTTTTGGTTGATTTGAAGTACTCAAACATAAACTGGTGATATTGAAGCTTGAAGTAGCGCTTGCTTTTCGACAATTGAGATGTTTAGGAGCAAGGAAGGAGTAGGAGACAACAATGATACCAAGCAAATGGTGTCTAGTTACATGATTCCTAGTAGTTAATTGAGACACACGCGAGATGATTGAATGGAAAGTATTTAGCGCTAATAAGTATTGGATGTTGTTTCTCATAGCCAGTCGAAACCTTCACTATCTCCTGTTTTTATGTGTTGAAAAGGGATTATTCCTATTGAAAAGTGGGTAGGGGGGAAGGAGGAAAAGAGAGAATAAGGAAAGAGGAAGGGTTGGATCTGATTGCCCCATTTGTCCTCCTGTGCAATGCTTCTCTTAGCTGGAGAGTGAGATGAGATAGACCTTTCTTATTTGCTTTTAGAAAGGAAGAAAGTCAAATTGTTTCACAATGAGTGAAAACTGAAAACATATTTTAGGAGTTTTCATTTTAATTGAGAACCTTATTTGGCATATAGTTAAGAAGTCTTTGCGCATCCAACTTCATGTATAGTGTAGAAATTAGTCCATACTGGTGTGCTCAGTTGGCTGCCAAATAGCGTCGTGTAGACAGATATATGACAGGTTGCGCTTGTTTTTCTTTGGTGTTTGCTTTTTTTGAATGCCTGTGCGATGGCCTATATGGATTGTATGAATGTTGCAGCGTGGTTAGGCAAGGTTGGTTAGGAAATTTGAGTATGTTAGGTCATAAGTCATGGTGCTTTGATGTTTGCTGACCATATAGCCCATGAATGCTTGTTTTTAACATCACTTGCCTTATTAAGTCTAATCGACTCTTACCACACTTTTCATTGTAAGTCAAGGTAGATGATAGTTTTGAAAATAACTAGTTGGAAGCATATAGAGTGGTAAAGAGTGAGTACTAGTGGTTTTTTTTTATCGTCTTTTAATTGAGATAATACTTGAAGCAAGGCATAGTTGATTCTGTATTTTAGTAAGGGGAAAGGCTTTGACGAAAGAATCATCACCTTGCCTCATGTATTATGAATTCATCTTGGTCATGAGTAATTTTTTTATTTATTTGACGAGGCGATGAGTAATTGTTAGATGTACCATCTAGGCATCTAGTACATCTACATATGGAGATTATGTTGCATTCTCTTCACTTGATTATATCTAAATTTATTTGAACTTATTTGAAGTGATTGACACTTTGGAAATTATTTTGAGTGTTGTAATGAACTTGAAATGACTTTTGAAGATACAAACTTATTCAATAACTTGATCTAAACTCATATGAATCTTAGACTTGAACTTTATATTGATTGAACCTGATGACCTTTGTTATCCTCGATGGAACATCAATAGACAGCGATTATTGTGATAAGAAACTCTAAAGCTTTATGATTAACCCAAATGAGACCTGATGGACTTTAGCTGATTGACATGATCTCGTATATTAGTACCCTCATTTCGACCTGAAACTTATTTTTAATAAAAAAGATGACCCCTTAATTGGTAGCATTTGAATGATCACATGAATTGCTTTACTCATTCTCATAGAACTTTCTGAATATATGTTTATAGTAAAAGCATTGTGTTTATGAAGGTATCTTAAAAATCCTAAGAGAAAGAACGCTGTCTAAACGTAAGTGCACAGATAGTACTTGAAATGCTTAGACATCTCACCTTGAGTGCAAACTTATGAAAGACTTGGAACAAACCCCGTTTTTTAGCATCATTGAAGTGGGGACTGGGGAGGTTGAATGCTGATATGTTGGTGTTTTCTTGTAGTCAGAGGTCTTGGAACGAAAAAATTGATGTTATCTTCCATGTCAAATATGTACTGTACACATTATGCTGCATCCTCTTTCATGCTCTGGCAGACTATGCAGCTATTGAAATTTTTATCCAGTGTCTAAATGTATGATGGTTTTCTGTGACTCGAATACTCGGTCCAGCCTACCCAAAAAAGGATTAAAAAAAAACAATTTATAAGAGTAATTTGTTTGCCAGATACGATGGGTAGCTCATGCTCAATTATCTGTTGACTTGGTTTATTTTTTGAAACTTTTGCTTCATACAATCTCATCAGTGCTATCAGGAAACAAAATCTTGAACGTTATCAMATATTACTAAGTCATTTATTGTCTTTCATTCAGTTGTGGCGCTTGTGGTTATGAACTGAATTTGAGCTCATCCAACCGAAATACTGCCACCATTGGCTCAAAATATGGAAAATCCATTAAGCGAGGGATCATCTCATTTTTCCAAATTGACGAGAGCAGGTTTATGAAAGTTGACGAAATCAAATGTGTACCTTATTTCATTTCAAAGAGTTCTTGGGGTTTATTCCGTAAAAGAACAAAGCTCCTTTGTCGTAAATGTGGAAACCAAGTTGGTGAAGCTTATGATGATAAAAACTCCTCTTATCCACATGTACCAGATGAATCAAACCCGAATGAAGTTGTTACCCATCGAAAATTTGACATTAAAATCCGTGCATTGCAACCTTCTTCGGATCAAGTTGGCACACCTCTGGTTCTATGATGCCCGAATGAGCAAGCTCCTGTAGTCCTTTTAACAACCATTTGGCTGCTTGTACTACAAACGTCAAACGATCATGAAACGAAATTTCGTCTGTTCAATTGTACATAATTAAGAGCAATATGTGTGGTGAAGGAAAAATCACCAGGTATATGTGTTAAGATAATTATGCTTCTCATTGTAAACTGTACAGTTTTTCAAGTGATATAAAGTACTTCGTACTATGTTGTTTGAGAAAGGGGTTATATACTCTTATCAGGCATTTTCGTCTTCAGAATGAATTTGCGCATTAGGCTTGTTTGTTAGATTATATTACTTATGTTCAAATTCAAATGTTATTTTAAAAGTCTAAAAGGTGAACGGGGAGTTATTGATTGCAAATAAGTTGATCGAGTGGTAAAGGTAAACTTTAATCAAGGTTTGGGTTCGAGCTTAAAAATGGAAAAATTCTGCCATCAGGTACCCGTACCCTGTAAAATTTCCGGGAGATTAGTGACTCTACAAGACGGTGAATCCCGAGTATAAAAACGCCAAAATGTGATTTGATGGTAATAAAAGATTTTGAACAAGGTAAGGCTATTTATTAATTTTAATTTGGGAATTTTTCATGGGGGTACCTGAGATTTATATATTTCTAGTGGTGTCTCAACATTTTAAATTCATGTGGTGCCTATTACGCTATAATAATTCATTAATAGGAATGAAATTTAGATTAATTTTTTTTTGGTCTTAAAATTACCAAATGTCATTGCTTTTGGTATTTTTTAAGTGTTTAAGTGATAGTTACTTTATATGAATCTCATTTCCTAACGCTTTTTAATCCAAAAACAAATTATCAAATTGTCACTTTGCTTAATTTAGAATTATTTTTGGTAAATGGGGTCAATGATTTTTAAAGAATGTTCAGGAACAAAGTGAATAACATAAATTGAGGGTCGAATAAATCTTTATTTTTTATATCGGAGTATTCTATTAAAGCAAATTGAACAATAGTCGATTCATTTCACTTTAGTGGTTATGTGAATGTGAGATAAATATCATTAGTAATGGTAAGTTAGTAGCTACGTGATAGGTTCGAATTAAGATATATCAACTATCTCATTAACTCTAATTTTAAAATGGGGTTTATGAATAATGATGAATTGGGTAGAAATTTGGGTGACTAGTGATAACACTCTACTCAATTGAAATTATTTCATTTCCCGAAAAAAGACTAAAACTTAGTTCTGCTCTCTGATAATTTCTAAGCTCTTTCTAGATGTGTGGTTAATTGGTGTCAAATGATTATAGATATTAAATGTGAAGAGATGGAAGAGTAATTGCCTTGATTCATTGATGGGAATATAGGGTTGGTGTAGAAAATTCATTGTGTTTTGGACTGCACAAACAACAGTGATGCTTGATCTAATGTTTTTCAAGTATATGTATCATACGTCTTTTGTTGCGACTTGCGAGTTTTCGTGTCATTAATTGGATTTTGTATTTTAATTGTTATGTAACATTGTTTCGCAATTTGCTTTGGGTTATATTAAGGTGGATTACTATTAGAAGATACAATTTAATTTTGATGTTAGAGAATACTATGATGATTTCGGATTTGTCTTTTAATTGATATATTCTAGAAAACTAATTTAGGTAACGTATTGTGATTATATGTCTAATTGCGAATACATTATATGTAAAAAAACATGCATTTTTGTACACGATTAACTTGTATGTATAACTTTGCTTTGGTGTTCAATAGAATGTGAGGTCGTGCAAATGCTAAAAAATACGAAATGAAATTCGCAAGGAGCTTTACCAGGAATGGTAACTAAGGTACATTATAAGACATCGAAATCGCCTTTTACATATTGAGATGATACTTCAAATATTACATGATCACTGAAAGAATGAGTATAATCGGATTTATGATAGGAAAAGTATATCAAAAAAGAAGCATACAATGACCAATTTGCTGCATAAAGTTGTTTATTTGCCTCGAGTGAGATTTCATCATTATATCTTGGAACCAATATTTGTTATCATCTGTCCTTTTTTTTTTTAAAAAAAAATTCTCATTCTGTTATATTTATTGAGTCTTGTATTTTATACTATAGGGTATGAAGGAGTGTATGTTTTGAATAGTTTGTGGATAATCAAAAATATATTCAATTTCATTATGCGCAGTAAATCGGTTGGTGTGGTTACCAGTCAATGTTGCAAGCATAATTGAAAAAGAATGGTGGGTTAGGATAAAATGTTTGTCATAACTCATAACTAAGCCTTCAACATTATATTAGCTAGAAATCGATATTTGCATTATTGCATTTACTAGTTGCAACTACAAGTACTTTGTATTAGAGAAGCATCGATCAATGTGAAATAACAACGTACTTCATCTAATTTTAAAAGAGACATAAAATATTTCTTTGTTGTAACTTTTTGAAAATGACAAGGTAATTATGTTTATGAATAGCCTCTAACATAATGTATGATCTATGCATGTGAAGGTTGATTTGGGCATAGTCTACAATATCTTGGCTCCAAATGGCGGCAAATTTAAAAGTCAAAGGTACCTAAATTCATTCTTGACTTTTCACACAATGTGTAATAATGTGTGATAAACAAAACACTTGTGTTAATTTGATTTATATGAAGTAATGTTAATTAATTGACAAAAAAAAAGGATTTTTCCTCAGGTACCCTTGAGGTTTTGCTTAATTATTCATGTACCTCGGATTTTTTTTTATTCCTCAGGTACCCTCGAGGTTTGCAAAAATGGATGAAATACCCTTATTCTAACGGAAATACTAACACCGTTAGTCTTTTCCCCCTAATTGTACTAGATTAACCCCCAATCTCTTCTCTCTCCTTCCAAATTCCCCATCATCCCTTCTTTCTTCAAGCTTTATACACCTCCATTACCAACAGCACTACAACAGCCATGAGCAGCCATCCTAATCAGATCATCTTCATTCTTCAACCTATTGTTACTCCTTAATCTGTCAAAAAATAAAATAAAATAACCAAAATTTGAACCACTCGATATCTTCGCTCTCTCACTAATTTACCTACATTCTCAGATCTCTCAACCTGAGGAAAAAAAACCCAGAAATTCTTGAACTCTTTTCAATTAATTAGCCCATTTTTTGTTTGAAAGAGAGAAAGCTCACTCTCTGACTACAATTAATTAGCCCATTAATTCAACAGCCTCGAATCTGATAAATTCGAGCCACGAGGAAAACGACGTCGCAGCTTCAATTACGAGCCACAACTCGCAGCCACAACATTCGAAAATTGCTCTGCGTTAATATGCTCGAAAGTGTTTGTTTTGGGTTAATATGCTCGAAAATCCGGTGATTGTGGGTGGTTGGAGTAAAAGAGAAGAGAGCAGCGAATTGAAGGGGGTGCGGGTCATGGGCGGTGAAGGGTATGGATGGCAATTTAATTTGGATCCGACCCTAATCCGCTTCGATCCAAGGGGAAAAATCCGCTCCGAATTCGTTATAAATAAAATCCGACTCCGACTTCGTTAAAAAAATCCGACTCTGAGTTGGAGGAGGGTCGGAGTCGGATCTCATAAAAAAACCGACTATATAATCTGACTCCGACTTTTATGCAATTATTATCATTTAATTTTTATATTTATTAGGGACTTATGTATAATGTATAGTCAAAAACTTTATTTCATATTAAAAAAGAGTAAATATAAGAAATTTAATAGGAAAAAAAAAACAAAAAATACACTTAGAAGTAGAGAATTTTTTTAAAAAATATATATAAAAGGGAGAAAAATTCGAATTCAAGTCGGATCGGAGTCGGAGTCGGATGCTGATTTATAATCCGACTTCTTGTAGGGTCGGAGTCGGATTATGCATAATCCGCTCCGAGTCCGGTCCGTTGCCATCACTAGTGAAGGGGTTGTTGGCGGTGGCTGTGGCGAAGGGGTGGCTGTGGCGGTTACAATGGTGGTGCTAGTGGTTGAAATTGGAAGAAGGGGGTGGCTGTTGTAGGGTGGCTGTTGTAGTTGCGCAATGATGGTGGTAGTGGTTAAATGGGAAGAAGGGGAGAGTGAAGGGTTGAAGGTATAAAAATGGAGGAGAGAATTAGTGGTTAAGTGGGATGATTAGGGGTTAATTGGGGTTATTCACTAACGGTGTTAGAAAAATTAACGGTTTTTGGGTCATTAAGGGTATTTCATCCATTTTTGCAAACCTCGGGGGTACCTGAGGAATAAAAAAAAATTCGAGGGTACATGAATAATTAAGCAAAACCACGGAGGTACATGAGGAAAAATCCAAAAAAAAAAAACTATTATTGCTTGCAGCAAGTGGGTCCAACAAAAGGAGGTGAGAGAGATCCTTAAAGACATCCAAAAACAAGCGTTCTAATGAGATNAAAAAAAAACTATTATTGCTTGCAGCAAGTGGGTCCAACAAAAGGAGGTGAGAGAGATCCTTAAAGACATCCAAAAACAAGCGTTCTAATGAGATATATCCTTGAATTTTTATAGAAAACATGGAGTATAAACATGGAAAATTCGAATTTTCGTTTTAGCATGATCGATAAAATTTATTGAGCCTTGGTTTCATTCATGTTGTTCTTTCATTTGTACAATTGAATTCGAGAAGTTGTTTGATAATCACCAGGTTTATCATCACAATGTATGTATGCTTGATTGCTTGAAGTCATTAACGACCCTTTTCTAAAATGAGTTAATAGTGAGGATTGAGCCTTTGAAATTGAATTATGAATTTATGATTCAAGCCTTATTAAGGGTAGGGATTTCTCTTATAAGACCTCACGCTTAAAGTATTTAGCTCATAAACTCGGATCAACTTGACTTGAATGAGGTTTTTGTTAGATAAGAAATTGGAAAACTCACTCATYCATCCAAAATAAGTATGACAACAACCTCCAACTTGATATCCAAACTTCAAGAGTTTAACACAAAATGAATGAAATGATTATACATCATAAATGRAAATTGTTATGGGTACATSTTTTGTAAGAGCACAATTTTCRGTGTTATTTTCCGTCATATATCATAGACTTGTACTCCGTATTATACTTGTTGGTGTCAGTAAAATTCTCTRGATTGCAAGCTTAGTCTAATCTAATCTGAAATAAATYYGGACATTCATTTTTTTMGTCCAAATTCAATTCAAATTTTTCAAWATYCAAKCCGATCTAATCCAAATTAATATATCAAAATCCGAATCCAATCCGAATTAAKAATAAAAAAATCACCTAAGAATTTCATAAATCCGTTAAGTAAAATGTAATATAAACCATAATTAATTCAAAAAACCAAGTTCTTTACAWATCATAAATCTACACCACAAAATCATAAATATAAGAAAAATGTCTTGATCTTCAATACATCATAAAACATAAYAAAACAAAGCYTTCATTTCTTCAACACAAAGTAAAGCAAGGTCTTCAACACTAGTATTATTAAGGTTTATAATACTCCGTA
>SNQN01003039.1:27508-60330 GCA_008642245.1 Bassia scoparia
TCATGCATGCATGTAGAGCTCAGAGATATGCATGAAAGCAGAAGAACAAAGGCACAGCAGCTAAAAGACATAACACACTTGTAATTGTACTTGACCAGTCTTCTCCAATATCAAATGGGGCCTAAATAACTCCCATTATTACCTAGCTTATTTATATACTGTATATATATATCAAATATCAATAATATACTGTATAAATTATAATGTCATAGACTTACATATAGTGTTACATCTTACAACTTACAAGTATTTAGCAAACTATTCAAAGTTGTGTTTTAATTATTGTCTTAGAGAGATTATCGATTGATTTTTATCGAACAGATCATCGATATACAGAGAATGATTTCACAAATGGGCAATTAACTTTCGATTGGCAGACTTTCGAATAACCTAGATTTACAACAATTTAGGTTCTTTTTGAATGACAAAACAATTTTTCCTTTTTGAAAGTAACCATCCTTTGTATGGAGTACAACTTATATGTGACATAGAAATATTACTCTCCGTAACTCGTATATGCTCAAGGTAATTTATTTAGTGTTCCATCTCAATTCGATCGGTAGGTAAAACTCGGCTCCGAATCTAGATTTCTCACCTTAACCTCATAGATCATCAAACCCTCATTGTTGCTTAAATTCTAATTAAGATTCTTAGATTATGTCAATAGTTAATTAGTTATCACATGAGCAAAGATGAGTTTAGTTGATTGCTGAGTAAGATATAGTGACTACCATGTTGTGACAGAAACAAGTTTACAACACATGAATAATGAGCAAAAGTCATTTAGGAGTACAGCAGATTTGCCATATTCCTTCAAGAATACTTTATATTGATCTTCATAAATCAAATTGAATCCAAATTACACATCCAAATTTTATATTAAAAAAAAATTAAAACCCAAAAACTATTTTTATATTTTCATGCATTATATGAAAAAGGGTGGTCCAATAATATATGCTAGTAATGCTACTATAATTCACTCATTGGTCTTCGTCATCTTTACTGTCCTTTACCCAACTTTTGTTATTCCACACCACCTTATTATTCCCTCCTCCTCCTGATCCACCACCAACACTGGCCTTGCTAGATTTCTTCCATCTCATGACCTGAAACAACTGCCCGATCCGCTTTCGCCACCTCAACGATGGCGGTCGAGGCTTCGGATGCTCTACCACACTTTTTTGGCTATGATTACCACCACTACCCTTGTCTTTGACTGAGGTTTGACCACTCCAAGGCAATCTGCAATCTTCTATTGGCGCCTTTGACACTGTGCTGCTTGTCTTRTCCCATGATGCCACTCCATTATCCCCAAACTTGATTGATATGAATGATTCATCTTCATACAATAAAAGGGTTGCAAAATAAGAAAATCATTAATTAAGTTAAATACATACAAACCACTTCCTTAATCAAAATATCTTTATACTGATTAAGGGATGCCAAGTCCATCTCGCGAATAGGTTTAAGAGGGCTATTCAATGRCATTTTTGTAATAATCTCAACAAATCTTAGTTGACATTATTAAAAAAATGCCATTGGATAGCCCTCTTAAACCTATTCGAGAGATAGACTAGGAATTAACCCRATTACAAGCGTCAGTTTACTTCAACTTAATTTCAATTTAGTTGAGTTTAAATTTCCTTCTCTCATAAACAGTTCATATCACTTTAGTTCAATTTACGAGTTTTCAATTAAATTAAATTAGAATTAATTTACACTATATGTTCAACAAATGCATTATTGATACTTGGTGAATTATTATTTTCATGTGAATAAAGCAGAATGGTACATGCAATAGAATGGCCTTGGACTCGTAACTCACAAATAACATGCAATTGTTGCATTCGTTCTATTACGATATTACGAGCTAYATCGATGTAGGTCCATCATCAATATATACCTCTAAATGAGTAACTTCAAAGCAAAAAAGTACTTGTGTGATAAAACCAGATCTTTTTCATGTATAGTATACAATACATATACTACCCAATTCAAAATGATAACCAATCATCATTCACTAACAAATTTCATGATTTAATTATATTTAAAACATCATTATATTAGCTCTAATTGASATCAGATTAGGTTAAGAGCTGTTATAACCAATCATATATCATACAAATGTAAGAYRTTAGATAATAATGTAMTTGTGAATTCTAATGCTTAGTTTTTCCACAAAAATTAGGAGTAGTTTTCATGAACTAATAACTACAAGTGTACAACCACTACTTGCTGTGTTTATTGTGTTAGGTGCAACATTTTTTTGACACTCTAGTGTGACGTTAAGTCTATTTCATGYTTTTTAATATTTGACCTTTTTATYCAATTATATTCTTCAAGATAATATTCTTCCTTCTTAAGACTCATATCAATGAAATTATTTATTAATTAATCACCAAAATTTCCAAAAATATAAATAAAAATAATCATGAATTTGATTACACCAATACTCCAATACCCCATTATTTAAATGTTTTTTTAAATAAGAAATTAAGAATTTGCAAATTAATGAAATTCCCATACACCTTGAGTGTGTTTTTTTTTTTTTTTTTTGACGAGACCTTGAGTGTTTTAGGCTAATACCTTGTTGGTACTCAATTTTCCATTATAATTGTCTCCTCAAAAAGTAATTTTTTAATTTTTTTTTTTTTTACATTGCCAATATTTGAATACATTATGGGTTTTAACTTTAATTTACAACATTGATGCAAGTCAAATAAGTAATATAAAATTAACTTATATTTCTCATGACTCTACCAATTAGAAAACAAAGATAAACACTCACACTGTCACACATAAAAATTAATAATTATTTTCTTCAGGTGGAAATTTTAGTTAATTCTCTGAATTTATAAATAATGCAAATTCAGTGATACTTTTAAAAATAAATATATTATACAATAAAATAAAAACAAATCCGYGAGATTAGCTAGAAATTACGGGTTTTSTACCCGAACATATTCCTAACAACAAAACAAATCAATAATTAAACCCAAATATAATTAACACGCTAGTTTATTTTATTATAAAATAATGTATAATTAGGTGATAACTAATAACATGGTGATCCTTTGTCTTATACAACTAACAATTCCATTTCACATGAAATAATAAAAATAAAATAAAATAAAATACCTTCTTCAAAGCTGGTAGAAGTAGCATCATCATAATCAACGGCATCAAACGAATCACGATTAGATTTACGGCGACGGCGACGGCGGTGGGTGATTTTGTCCCTAGAGTTAAACAAAGAAGATCCAATGCCGACAGATTTTGGGGAAGCTTATAAAGGACTTAGCTTGTTGATTTTGGAATGAATTATTCATCGAAGAAAGCTTGTTATCCTCTTGTAATGCTTAACTTGAGGTTTTGAGCCTTAATAGTTTGGAATGAGTTGGTGTTAACGCTTTGTTTTGGGCTGCAGAATGAGAGTCTCCTCGTTTAGGCAAAGGTGGCATACTCCTTAACCTCTTCTTTGGGTGTGAATAGCAATGAGATTCCTCTGTAATTTGCTTCGTTCATTCTTTCTTTCTTTCTTTGTTTTCTGGAAAAAAAAAATAGGGGTGAAATTTTAAACAAGAATGAAGAGAGGTTTGTTTGGTGCTAAGTGGTGAAGGGGATGAGAGAAAAAGGGTATAATTTATGGTATTATGACAAAAGATAGCCGAGCTTAAAAGGGGCCAAAAAGTGCATAGCTTTATTTCCTTTTTATATTCATATTTTTTTTATTTGTGTTTATTGTGTGTCAAGAAAAACACACAAGCAATAACGAAATATTCGAAGGAACAAATCCTCAAAAATAGAACGCATGCAAATACAAAATAAATAGACAAGTAGTTTATGAGGCATTTATTTGCCTCCTCAACATATTATTGTCATTATTGTAAATTTAACCTCACAATGTATACAAATCCACTCATAAAATTTGTCTCAAGTCATCGATTAAAATATTTAGCCTAAACCCTCTATTTATAAGCTAAATAAATCTAATCTAGAAACTCACGTACACATCTCCTAATAGATTTGCTTGCTTCTCAAACCAAAGATATACTAGTTTTTAAGACACGCGATGCGGCACTTTAATTTTTATCTTATTATTGTTTAGTGTTTGAAAAGTTTATGTATGAGATTTTTTTTAAAAGATTTATGGTTGTTTATTTTCCAAAGATCTAGTTTTGATCTTTTGAAATTAATCTTGATTTATTTATGAAGATAAATAAAATCATCGTCAATTAATATAAATTAAAAAATCATTGACACATTACATCAATTTAAGGAGTAGTCCTTTTTTTGATTACGATTGAATGTTCACTATTTTTTACTTAGTAATCTAAATCGATTAAGTTGCAGAATACTAAAAAATTATGGAGAAAAAAAGCTAAAATTAGGTATTTGGTGTTTTAATTGAATCTTTTTTCCTATTATCGCAGTCCTCTTTTTCCTGTATCCTTATTATTAAAAATTATATGCATCGTAAAATTAGTATTTTTCCCTTCATTTATTTGAGAGATCATTTAAAATTCAATTCAATAATTTTTTTTTACTATTATCTCATTACATTGTGAAAACTTTCTTTTTACAAAAATTTTATAATTTAAGTGAATATATCTGTTTAATTGATCAATAATTGCTTTGTTTTTATATTGATACATGTTATATTGACAATTTTTTTTGAATTAACATAACATTAATTGTGGAATTTGATTTGTTATATTTGGCAATTATTTGAATTATGTTTTGAATGATTTCTTTGACTATTTACAATAAGTGAAGGGCTTTTATGTATTTCTCAGGGGGAACACATTGCTCTCCCTTGATTTATATAAAGAGATTAGTAAGAATACATACAAAAATCTATACTTGCCTCCAAGTAAAAGATTACTAGGATAATATTACCATAAAATCTATCTATTCCTAATTACAATCTCTTAATTTAGGAACTAAAAAGATATACTAGGAAATACTTGTGAGCAAGTCCAACAATTATATCGAAACAAATTAGATTGTTTTATCTAACATGTGTATAATAATCGCATATTTGTATTATTGTTTTTTCATTAGATTCGTTTACTTTAACTTATTTTCAGTGAGGTTCACTTAAATTGTTACAAAATACTCTACTTATGAATGGTAACTATATGATGGTTAAGTCTAATGTTTTCGATTCTAACTTATTGAATTAGGATAAAATAGATATTCTAGGATTAGTTTGGGAAAATAATAATGTATTTTTAAGACTCACCACTATACATTGATGATTTTATGTGGGTTCATAAGAAGTAATAAATCTTTATTATTTGAGAAATGGGGTTGAGTGGGGTTTTTGTCAATCTGAGAATGATTCTACATCTCTCTTTGTTTGTCTATGAGATCAATATTATGAAATTTATTTTACTGGAAGCTTCATATCAAGTATTAACTTATTTCTCTAATTGTTCGTGTTGTATATATTTGTATTTTATACGTCTTAATCAACAAATTAATAAATGTATTTGACAAAATTTGACTACTTTACTGAAGATATTGTATTATAATGTWATTAAATTATGACTTTGGATTCGATTATCTGCCCCAAACTATTCATTGCATAACAAAGATCGTTTTTTCATACTTTGTAACCTAATTAGAATTTAAATTTAATTTGACTCGTTGTCGGTACCAAATTAATATTTCCTGATTTGCATGTCATAATAAGTTAATCACAATCATGATATAGATACACTCATTAGCTCATAGTTATATAGTCATACTCATACATGATTAACATAACCTAATTTGCAAACCAACTCAATTTTAAAGCAATTAGGGTGTCCCTATGTTATTTMTCACCCTTAGTGTGTTAATATAGACATGATTAAGTATTATTGTGTAAACATAATCATTTCATTCCTCCTWAAAAAACCCTCYCAAYTAATACTACTAATATTCTTCCACATTCATCTCTTCCCTCAATATTTTGTTTGCATTTACAAATAMATGTTAATATAGACACAATTTATTAATATTGTGTATACATAACCACTCTCATTCTTTGATTTGAATTGYTCTAAAATTATTGATTCTTATTCAATCTCATTTTGCAGTGTAGTTTCAAATCCGATTGAACCTGACCAGAACTCATCGAACCTGAACTCACTGATTACCAGACACCAGTTACTTACTACTATATTTATTGTAAAAAAGTTTKTATTTATTTTTAAAAAAACTTTAAGAAGATTAAATTATTTTTGTAAAAGAAAGGAAATGAAAGGAAAGTCAAGGGTCAAAACAACACGAAAATAGAGGGAGATGTTTGATGATTGGGTGCACTGCCCCTACAGCATGGGATGGTACTTTTCTTACTTTTATGTTTGCTTCATTTCACAGACATTGGTCAAACATTGCCTGAATCTTCTGCCTCAATCTATTTATACTCAGTAGTCAGTACACTACTATATATAAATGGGTTAAAACTTCTATCCCGATTTTAGAGATCTTGAATCGATTCTTATTCCGTTCTTGTCGTTCTCTTAACTACAAAGAAAGTTGAGTGAGTAATTAATTAACTTGATTAGCKATTCGTACCGAACAATGAACATTAATCCSAATATTAAKTTMATCAGTTAGGCCACGTTCATCCCGTGGTTCATGCCAACATGGTGGTAATGATGTATTAATACCACTCTTTCTGGCCTTTATTTATTAAATTTACACACCTAACTTTCTGAACTCGTATTTTTTTGCTGTTATTATTATTAATATTAACTTCTGAAAATGTTGTTCTTCTGACAATGTATTAAGTTGCCAGTCACAGACTCACAGCAGCACCTCTAGTTTGTTTCGACGGCAGTTGGTAGATGAACGTTGAATTATCATCATTCATCAACTGTACATTAATACACTTCATTCGTGCTCATTTAAACAAACAAAGAAAACTTGGTGCTAAGATGATGAATCATGAATGATGATACTGTATTACGAGTTTGAATTTGGTACGGAATGATCGTAGTAAACCAGTAGTCTAGTACTATCTAACTAGTTGTTGCCATAATTGACAGGTACGGCTAATGCGAGTAGTCGTATGGGTGGTTTGAATTAGCTGTGGTTAGGAAATTAGGATCATGTTTCCGGTCAAGTTTCGATCAGTYACTTTGAATTTTCAGTCTAAGTTGAGTTCCGTTAGTCAAATTTTAACTATGGGGCAAGCCTTTACACACCGGTTAAGGTGTTGTTGAGTGTGTGCGGTCATAGATTCAAGTCTTGAGAGCGGCCTCTGATAATAAATGACAAGGAAAAGCTTTCCTCATATACCCTTGTGGAGTTGTGGTGTGACCCTTCCTTGGACTCTCGTCGTACAGGGACATCAACAATGTGCACTGAGTTGTTATTTTGAGCGAGTCACATTACAATCTATGAAGGTTTAACTAATAGAATCCATTAATAATTTTTTTAAAAAAATTAAATTTTTGAATAGTACCGAAATTATATAAGAGCGTTCTTTTTAAAATTTATATTTAAGTCCGTATAATTAAACTATACAAGCGTTTTCTAAACTAACTTTTCTTATATAAGAAAAAATAGAATGAATTGAACAATCCTAAATGAGCAGAAAATGTCATGGAGTAAAAGATCCATATAGTATCCAAAGGCGATATCTACAAGTTGCATGTCGGTTGATCCTAATAGACGTATTCTACCGTGAATATAATGATTTAATACCTAAGTCTCATATTCTTTACTACATTTGACTAAAAAAACTACCGCAAAAAGTAAGCATAAAATGGCCAAGGAAACCCTTGTATCATCGTATGCTAATAATAATTAAGTGAGTGAGTGAGTCATGACTACTCAGTACTCAAAGATTTTTGGAAAAAAAGAAAAATTTGTATCATCCTATGTTTAGTAGGGCGGACCAACATAAAAATATGGAAAAAAAACGAAAGAGGGATCGAAATGGTCGGCATTCGGCAGTGTTTCCTGTTGTTACGCAACGTTGTTTTGCTTTAGAGTTGCTGTTGTTGGTCTTGGATTTGGCTAATGGTCAAATATTCTTGGTTTTATACAACTCTTTGCCTTTGCCTTTGCCTTTGCTTGGAAATTTGTTAATTCTGTTCTTTTCAACCTTCTTTGATTCAAGAGGATATATGTATCTTTTCAATCTTCTCCTTGACCTTTGCTTCAATGTTATGTTATAGGAAGGATTTATTATTATTTAGTCTTCAGATTTTGAGTTATAGGATTTACGTATGGTACAAACTTCACGACGATTTTTTAGGTTAATTGGTGTTGTAGCTAATTTTAATACCCGAGTGACAAATATTGCGTGCTAACTTTTACACCTATTTGGTCCAAAGGGTTTTTGCTCATTTCATCATATTGCACATTCGTAATTTTACATTTGAGCGAAAATTGATCATGTTTTGCACACTCGTAGTCGTARGTATATTTTCAAACAAGAACGCTAATAAATATGAGGAATATGYGCAATTCGATGTTATGAATCAATTCCAGATTTTCAATTATATTCAACAAGAATTCTCCTTTTCAATGTTATAACAATGAAAGAACAACTATTTCCAAAAAAAAAAAAGAGATTAGAGAACGATTTATTCTTACAATTTCTTGACCTATGAAAATACCCGTAACATCATAAACGAGTGGATAAGATATTACAATTCTTTTCATATATATACTTCTAATCCAATGGAATGATAGTGATATTTAGTTGTACAAATAAAACTAAAAAATTACATTAATATACCCAAAATTAAAACAGAAAAGGATACATGTAATTACTGAAGTAATTAAGTTGAAAATAAGGTGAGACTTATCCTTCAAAAGGCAGTTCAAAGTGAGAGAAATACAAGTTAAAAGATCGTTGTTGGTACACCCATCCTAAAAAATAGAGCCCAAACTTTTTCGAAAATCCGTTTTTACAAAGTCAATGTTGCTTCTTAGTGAGGAAAGAATGACAAGAACGTAAAAGCTTTGGAAAAAAAAAAAAAAAAGAAAGAAGTGAAAGTCTTTTTCTTTTTACCAAATGCCATAAATTCCAAAAGGACTCGTTTAAAAACCATCAACTTCTAATCTTCTATTATTTGTACATTTTAGGGCCCACCAAAGTTTCAAAAGTCCATAAAACTTCAACGGCAAAACACTCTCTCTTTTATCCCATTCCATCTCTGCATCCTTTACAGTTTACACCTATGTAGAGTATGTACGATACTGAGTATTTCATTTTGGCCCTGTTTGGGAGTTAGTTGTTAGCTGTTCGCTGTGATTTGACTATCTAATTGTGATACCCGACTTAGTGATTTGACAGAGTTACAGGGGATATGTCTGTGAGTAAGGAGGAAATCAATGTGGGGTTTGTTCGACAGGTCAAAAGAGTAGAGGTAGAGGTTGCATTGAAGAAGATGAAATCGAAGAAAGCAGTGGGGCCTGATGGTATACCGATTGAGGTGTGGAGGTGTTTAGGTAAGGTTGGTATTGATTGGTTAACGGAGTTGTTTAACAAGATATGGAAGACTTCGAGGATCCCTCAAGATTGGCGAAAGAGCACCTTGGTCNTTTTTACCAAATGCCATAAATTCCAAAAGGACTCGTTTAAAAACCATCAACTTCTAATCTTCTATTATTTGTACATTTTAGGGCCCACCAAAGTTTCAAAAGTCCATAAAACTTCAACGGCAATACACTCTCTTTTATCCCATTCCATCTCTGCATCCTTTACAGTTTACACCTATGTAGAGTATGTACGATAATGAGTATTTCATTTTGGCCCTGTTTGGGAGTTAGTTGTTAGCTGTTCGCTGTGATTTGACTATCTAATTGTGATACCCGACTTAGTGATTTGACTAACCGYGATTACATTAGTTGTTTGTGTAAAACCGTTGGGTAATTAGAAGTTAACTGTTGATCATTTCAAAAAGAAAATAAACTATCCTCATTTAAGCTTTTTCATTCCAAAACTCTGATTGCCAAAGACTTCTATGTGAGGCTCGAACTTTAAACCTATCGTAAACGAATGTGTGACAGAATAAGCATAAATGCACCGTATAATATGACTGAGAGAGAGAAGGAAAAAGAACTAAACAAGCTGGAAAATAAGTTGAGCTTTCAGAAATGACGAAACTATGAAGTATAAAAGGAACAAAGCTAGTGTAAAAGTGAGTCCAAAAACAACAAATAAAAAGAAAAAAGGTGCGAGAAAAAGAAAAATAAAAAAGTGAAAGGCAAGTTATGGGGTCACATGGGAGAAAAGTCTAAGTTGTTCCCATTCATTTGATTTTGGTCTCCTTTGTTTCAGCTTCTCACAGTTCTCAGTCTCACATATTTCATCATTTTTGSTCCATTATGTTTATGTCTTCGCCTATATGACTCTATATACAAGTACTTTAAACCAGACTATGTGTGAGTGTGTGACACGTCATACTTTCAACAGTAGTATTATTGCGAGTAAGTCTCTTTTGAGACGGTCTTACCTTGTAATGGTATAACTATGTATCGATTTTCTTTGCCTAGTAACGTCTTACCTTGTAATGATTGTTCTAGCAGATAAGCCTATTTGGTGTATACTGAAATTCACGACGACCTTGACAAACAAGTCCAAGGCAGAAGAGAACACAACGAGCTAGCTTAGATTGAAGACCAATGAAAATGACATTTACAGAACATGTTCAGGAAAAATTGCAATGATTTTGGCGCATTCTTTTGCATTATGCTAACTGTCCTGTCACATTATCATTGAAAGAACAATAAAAGAAAACGGAACGTTTGCTCCTAGTAACCATCACATATGAAAAAATGAATCGAGGTATCATGTTACATGAGGACAAGCAGAAGAAAGAAGAATAGTAAAAGTAACTTACTGTATGTGAGAGCTCATCTATTACGACTATCAGACATGAACAAATGAAGAATTATGAAGAATATAACTTGGTGAGCTCGTCAGAGAATGTTTTCTTAACAACCTCTCTCTTGAGCTTTAAAGCAGCTGTTACTAATCCTGACTCTGGGGTCCACGGTTCGGGAAGCAGTTTGATCTTAGCAGGGATCTCAAACTTTTCGAGGCGAGCCTTCTTACCTTCCTGCATCGCAGATAGCAGCATACAATAAGAAATCTAGCAGCAAAAAGCCATATATTCCCCCAGTTTATCATGCTCTAAGCTTTAGCTCATAATTAATTTAGTGTTATGTTTTAACCTCTTTTCAAACTATTTATGTATGAAAATTTAAACTGTTTCCATTTCTTGTAATTTGCCTAAAAGCATTATTATACCCTTTTTAAAGGGATTGTTGCATCATCAAAGATAAATGTTTTGACTTTTCACAGTTTCCAGCCCAGATTTTGACAATTAACATCTTCGACTGCTTTGCATCCTTCTATAAAAATTTGTCATTCCGAAGATACAGCATCAAGACAGTAATGTCTAATCTCTAATGTATAACAATTTGGAAATTGAGAAACATAGAATGTAAATTGTCAAACATTTTCTCAACATATCATCAACTTTAACTGAGTGATTTGCAGGAAACATTGATAAAGACTAGACAGTAGTACTAGGCATGAGTTGGGCTGTGTCAACCCACAAGCTGGGATTGGAAAGGGCCAAGGAAAAAATGGCCAAGCCACATGGGCCCTTCCATAAATTCAGATTTTTTTCTATAATGGTAAATTTGGGTGGTCATCCTAGTGAGCTTGGGCTGGTTTTTGGAATAATGTCTGTGTACGGTCCACAGGTGTTGCTCTCTACCTGGTCTGGCCCATGCTAGGCTCTACTAGACGCGTTAATTTAAAAAGGATTCCCCTTTGCAGTAACATGTTACAGAGATATTTATACAAGTAGTAATACTAACCTTCGTTAGTGATCCAAGCACTTCTTTAACAGTTTCTTCTTTCTGGCACAAGTCACGAAAGTCGTTGAATTTAATTTCTTGCTTGACAGCCCAATCTCGAAGAGCAGGTTCTGAAGGCACCACGAGGGCCACAGAGTAGCTATGGAAAGGATCGCAATACAACATAATGTTTTCGACATAATGGCTGGTAATAAGAGCTGACTCAACCTGCAGGGAAAAACCAATTTCAGGCTCTGGAACTGAGATAATAGACCAAAAACTATCATCAGTAAAAATTATACCTTTCCCAAAGAAACATACTCCCCATGCTGAAGCTTAACAATGTCCTTTTTGCGGTCAATTATCTCAAGGCAACCATCAACATGAAACTGTCCTATATCGCCAGTATAGAACCACCTCATCCCTTCCTCRTCAACCTTCCAACAACAAAAGTTCAGAAAGGTAAAAGAAGAGTGCATACAGTCATAAATTTTATTATCATTGCTGTTGTCTTCACAGAATAAACAACAGAAAACAAGAAATACCTTGTATACTTCATTGGTTTTGTCTTCATCTTTGAAATATCCAAGTGTGACGTTTGGACCACCAATAACAATTTCTCCCCGGGGCATTGGTTTATCACTTATGAGATATCCCCCTTCAGGCCAATCTATCAACTGGAATACAAAAGTAACACTTACAATAAGAAAAAAAAAAAGTAACTTCTTACACGCGCAAAACAAACCAATATCGTAATATAGATGTTGAGCAAGACATGTTAAAAAAATTATCCTACATTCAATATGGATGTTTTACCATGGATCATCATTTCATCAATGTTTAATATTAGTACAAATTTTTCAACAGAGACATGATCACACTACAGCTTGGTGTAGAACTGTAGACTAATAACTTAGTACTTTACAGTTTATGATGAATGCAATTGTATACAAAGAAGCTTGCAATAGGTAATTGAAGACAAAGTGTCCAACGCAATGGCATTTTGCAAGTAAAGGTTGAGCATCAACATAACGCTGTGTTTGGATAACATAAAATGGAAGGAAAAGAAGGGAARGGAAAGGGAGGGAGACAAGCTCCCTTGTTTGGATAATATGTCGAGGGAGAGAAGGGGAGGGAGAGGAAGGGATCCATTTTCCCTCCTTTAATAMAGGCAATCCCTTCAAAATTGGAGAGATTTGGAGGAGAAATGAAGCTCAATTATTTCCTCCACTTTCCTCCTATTTCTCTCCCATCCCTTTCTCTTCCAATTTGTTATTGAAACATAGCGTAACAGCAATTGCAGAATGTCAAATTGTAAACCCACAAAAAAAGTGATTAAAAATGGAATAAGTTTCGGGGTGGATAAGAAATTTTACTTTTCGGCATTACCTAAGATGAAAAAAGGGGAAAAAAAAAAGGCTTCAGTGTAGCTCACCTTTATGAATGAGCAAGGAACAGGAGGACCAACACGACCAACTGTAGTATCATCATACTCGGTAAATGTTCCACCAGCACAAGTCTCTGTAAGCCCATAACCTTGACCTATTGGAGCACTGAATATGACCAAAAGTAAAATTACAGAATTTTCAAGCCGTCTAATGTACAGTATTAAGACTAAAATGGTAGAAGAATACTGCCCATAACATGCAAAGAAAAAGTAACTTTGGAGTTTGATRAATAGGATAACAAGAAACAATTTTTCCTATTTTCGAATGAACAGGATGCAAAACAGAAAGGCCACAAACMTATGCAAGATAAAAATTATCACCAAATTATATTGAGCTAGTATAAAATAGTTCAAAGAAATGAAATCAATAAAGCAGCACCAAATTGACATTTACTGAGTAGATAATAAATCAATGCCACTTAACCTAAAACAAATGCTTCCATTTTTTACTCTTAAGTAAATAGTCATTGCTACCAAGACTGGAGCTAAAAGTGGTCTTTTCTGYCTTTAAATCCTACTTACAAAAAATAGATACACATTCCATTAAAAGCTGCTTCCTGGCAGATAACATAACTACTTGAAATGTATTTGTGAGCTACCTGTTCACATTCTAAGCATAAATAAATCAACAACAAAAAYGTAGAGAATAATAATTAGGTTATCAAAGTACTAATCACATTTTGAATTGAAGAGACAAACCTAAATCAGGTTATTATGTTCTTTTAAGAGAAAAATTGGGTTTGATTGATARTCAAAAATTAAAWAGGTTTTACAGAAAACTTTGGAGTTTGGATTTAATTMCAAAATTGAAGATTTTCATTTGGAAATTATGCAGCAATAGTCTTGCACTTTGCAAGAATTTATGGAGAAGAAACATAGATGACTCTCCTTTACGTCGTAATTGCAACACAGCAGAGGAAGATTCAAATCATCTATTTTGTAATTGCCCCTTTTCAAGGATGTTTTGGCAGATGGGATATCTTGGTATTAATTCAAACCATGACAATTCCATCACTTTGGTTGCTTGGGTAATAGACTTTATTCTTCTCTTCATACAACAGGATGGAAACTCAAGTTGGAGAAATATCCAGTTTATAGCTACATTATGGAGTATATGGCTTGCAAGAAATAGGTTTGTGTTTACTAACCAGGAGATTAGTCCTACTTCACTTCATGCTTTACTTGAGGATATCAACAATCAACAAAATATCTTCATAAGCAGGAACAAATTGGGAGGTATTTGCTACAATGATGAAGAGAGTTTTCCACCTGGTTTCTTTGTAGCAAATTTAGSAAAAGAAAGAGAAGGGAATTCACATTTATTATGTATTATTGATGGATCATGGTCAAAGGATGAACAACTGGGAGGTTATGCTTGGATTGAAAAACAGGGTTTTCATGATCAACAYTGRACTCAACAGGGAGGCTTCCACGTAAGCACTTCAGCTTTGCAAATGAAGCGCAAGCTTGTCYCACTAGTCTCAG
Organism: Bassia scoparia; assembly: GCA_008642245.1. Taxonomy (NCBI): domain Eukaryota; kingdom Viridiplantae; phylum Streptophyta; class Magnoliopsida; order Caryophyllales; family Amaranthaceae; genus Bassia; species Bassia scoparia. Next base: position 42,261 of record SNQN01003039.1, read on the forward strand.
ATACTGCAACAATCTTATGAACTGCAACAACAACACTATAAGACTGGCAATTCAAACGGATTCGGCTATGCTTATTAAAATGGTTAACAAACAGATTAAGATCCCCATTAATGAATGAATCTTGTCTGGACTGTTGAAGAAATTCGTAATATAGGTACTTCGTTTCAATGGTGCAAGATTAGTAAAGTCAGCCGAGCTACTGTGGATGATGCTGATAAGCTTGCTAAAGCTTGTAGAATTAATARAATTTTCATAGGTTTTTAGTTTTTTTTTYCCTCTTTTTTGAATTTTAGTTTCCRAAATTTTATTGATGTTTAAAAAAATAAATAAATAAATCACATTTTGAATTGAAGAGACAAACATAGATGCAGATACTATTCCAATAAGAGATTTAACTCAAATGTGCAGACAGTCATGCTTGCAAACTTATAAATYCGTCTCTGCCTACCGAAAATACGAATACAATTCTAGAGAATGAATGTGATCATCTGTGAAATTAAGCTAGTTCCATTGATCCCCAAATATCTGTATTGCACCTATCAAGAAAACATCCAAGTATAGATGCACCAAGACAGAGCAGCAGACCACTGAAGACACATTAAAAATGAGTGAGGTGTGAATATACTAACCCTAYACAGATGTTGGTGAATCTTTGAGTATCACCAGAAAGAGGTGCACCRCCAGATAGTATAAAACGTATGCGCCCTCCAAGTATTGCTCGGACTTTCTTGAACACCAGCAAATCCCAAAGGAACCTCTCTGGACCCCTTGCTCCAAACCAGCTTCCATTCATTGCAGATAAGCGGCGGTTGTAAGCAAGTTCAAATAATCTTTTGGACAGTCCACCCTTCGCATCAACCTAACCCAAATAAAAAGAAAAAGGAAGTTTCAATAATTGCAGCATGGAGAGAATAGCCAAAAGGAAAAAGGACAGGACTAAACTAATAAATTAGTCAACTTGCTGGGTGCAAGAGTTTGGTAACTATGCAAAGCCAGAAATTTTCAACAATAATGATTTAGATTTTAGAAAGCTAGCGTATGAACTTGGACAGAAAATGAATGGCTTGCTGCATTACACTAAAATGATTTGTAATTCTGCCACCATATGAAACAAGAGAATTGCAGTATGCCTTTTTTTTCACACAAGCATGAGGCTTCGTTTGCCAGTGTCTAGAATGGTTAAGAAGTTGATAGTTTCCTCTGTAAACAGGTTTTCTACTGAATTGGCACATCTCACAATTGGGTACATCTTTTATGACACAGGAACCAGTCAGACACTCAAGAGGAAAGATAGGTGAACCGACGACAAGGGAAAACCTCAATCTACAGACGCATAAATTAATTTGTATCTATGARCTGTGCACTTTGTTTTCATATCCAGAGGTTCATTTCATATTTGACAAGACCAACGCCATGGTAGTGACTAAAGAAGGTTATTACATGCAAGTGGTGTGTGTAAGTCCAGCTCCAACATGTCAGACATTACAAACAGGAACTAGCACTAATGAATAATTATATATCCATACAAGGTCACCAGTGAAATGGGACAAAAGCAGAACTGAAACCAAAGCCTATCAGTGAGGGTTTCAACAAAGGCTAAAGGAATGCCCTACAACTTCTGAGTAATCAAAATGTGTGTTTTTTAAAATTGAAATTGGCTATTTACACCTTCAATAAGTCTTCATCCATTTGAGAAAGTAGTCAATATGACAGCATACATGACTAAATAAGTATAAAGATATCCATAACAACCTTTTTGCGTACACCATCTCGAACACGATCTAAAATAGCTGGAACAGCTGCCATCAATGTAGGTGCTAACACTGAGGCATCTCCCTTTGTCCCCTGTTTTATCTTGTTTGATGTATCTGTCAGTGTAAGTGGGGATCCATATCCTATCTTACCCCCAATTGCAGCTGCTATGTTCTGCATTAGAAAAGGTAAGAGAGTTGAGGTTAAAACATGAGTATGTATTGATAATTTATAATACAAATAGCCAGGTAAGGCACAGAGAAATTTACATAGTAATAATTACCAAAGAAAATAAATAATAAAATTTACATAGTAATAAATACCACATAGACAATACCTCAGCGGCTAATTCYAGGATATGGGCTAGAGGTAAATATGCTAGATAAACATCTTTGTTGCCCAGATTGGGAACTATTTTCATGACAGCAGAAACTGTGGCGAGTACATTACCATGTGTCATCATTATACCTGTCTCTTATACACATCTAGATGTGTATAAGAGACAGATCTTGTTTGATGTATCTGTCAGTGTAAATGGGGATCCATATCCTATCTTACCCCCAATTGCAGCTGCTATGTTCTGCATTAGAAAAGGTAAGAGAGTTGAGGTTAAAACATGAGTATGTATTGATAATTTATAATACAAATAGCCAGGTAAGGCACAGAGAAATTTACATAGTAATAATTACCAAAGAAAATAAATAATAAAATTTACATAGTAATAAATACCACATAGACAATACCTCAGCGGCTAATTCTAGGATATGGGCTAGAGGTAAATATGCTAGATAAACATCTTTGTTGCCCAGATTGGGAACTATTTTCATGACAGCAGAAACTGTGGCGAGTACATTACCATGTGTCATCATGACCCCCTGCAAGTTGACATCCAAGAAATATACTTTATGAATCATCATCAAAGACAAGGAAGCAAACAAATAAATTAAGAAGAAAATTCATCATACTAAGAAATACCTATAAAAATGTAAAAGTCTCCACAGAAGTATTTGTCCATCATGTTACACATTCTAAATAGCACTTTATCAGTCCATTCAAGTAAAACTCATTCTCCTAGCATAAAAAAACTAAAGAACTTCTGGTCTAGACATACTTTTAAGATCAAAGCGTTTTGAAGGGAAAAAAAAATTATAATCAGAAGAACTTGCTAGATCCATTTCACATTCAACAAAGATGATCCAGGAGCTCCAGGAAAAACATTAAAGTGGTGCAAGGAAAAATTACAATATTCCAGCTATGATTCATGATAAAGACCAAGATATTCATATTTTTTTCCAGCCACAGAATCCAAAACGACTAGGTAAACATGCTGAGCTCCTAAAAAGATGTTTTCTAGATCCTTTTGAATTAACATGGCCAGATGATCAAATATTTCAAAATGTCTATGCAGACATACACACTACACAGAAAAATCTCAGAAAATCTCCAAAAAGAGAAAAACAATCTACTTCATCTGTGATTTCACACGGACTGAATACAAAGAACCACATATTTGATCTAACAGTAAAAAAGGTAAGTCAACGATAAATCTAGGAAAAATAAACTTGCCCACTTTTCAATGAAGTTAAAATCTATGAGTGGTAATCTTTTGTTATGTTTTACAACAAGACTATGAAGGATGGGTAGGTATTGAAGGCAAGACAAGGAAGACCTGGCTATGTTACTTTGGGAATGTSTGAAAACATCTAGAAGATACACTAGGATCCACTTGGGAGTATGGGGATTGTAGAGGAATATGAAGGCGATCCRCAATAATTTGGATCCAATGAGTTACAAAAAATGCTMTGTAAAGAAAATGGATTTGGAAGAGCATATAGCACTAAATAGAGGTAATCTTTGCGCCAATCCCAATTATCAAGTGTGATGTTCCTTTGGGAATTAATTGAGATACAGTTGATGGTATGATAGGTACGGAACTTATACATTGTTTCTTTATCTCAAGATCAAACAAAAATAAACAGCTTTCACAACCTGAAAGAGAAGTTTATAAAAGGTGAAGATAAGAAATAGTAAAATGCCACACACAACAATGAGAATAAAACACAATTGTGACCTCTGTGAGTTGTCAATGCCAATGATAAAACATCAAGAGGTCAATGAAAGCAATTCCTATAATCAGCTAACTCACAAGGTGGCAAAATCATAACCAGGTCCAGGAATACAGTTGGGAAATGAAAGAAAAGGAAATGACATATTACACAACAAACAAATATATAAGTTCTTTCAATTTTGTACTCACTTTGGCAAGCCAGTACTGCCCTGGTTGTACATTATTACTGCATATCAGCTGAAAGAGGTAAATCAGCTATCAGTAGGATGTTCTCGTCCACAGCTTTTCCACAGTCAGCAAAATGACTTGACAGTCCAGCTTTCCTCCACCAAGAGACCATTAGAAGACGAACTCATCATCCATACATACAATACGTTCACAGAGTCAAGCTGTCCACCTTGATGTCCACAAGCTTTTCATTTCTTTTTGCCCACAAATTTACTGTGTGACCTCTGTCTACACAAACTCAAAGAAGTCAGGAGGTAGCCATAGTTACCGAATAGGTTAATCAAGTGTGTGACGTACCAAGTTTAATGACCTTTAAGTTTTGAAACTAACAATATACCCAATCTCTAGGAAGAAAGGGAGAATAGAATTAAGTTGCATGGAGATTCAACAAGAAAATAAGTTGCTAAAGAAAGCAAGCAAGTCAGATGATTCATGATTGTTAAGGTAAGCTAAAAAAACACGAACTATTGCTCTTGATAGTATAGGCTGCATGCCTGCACTGGATGACTATAGAAGTAGCTTAAAACGGACCTAGGAAGTGCAAATTCTTTTTGGTGGAATCATGAAACTGAATGAGGACAGCATGCCCGGTGCGTATGAAAAATTGTAAGAAACAATTTCGTCATTAGAAGATAAAAAAATCTATAGAGCAGAGAAGCCCTGTGAAAAATAAACCAAACAACACAAAAGCATGAGTGTTGTCACCGATTATGCTATGAGGTGTGCACATACGAATACACTATACAGAACATGTCCAGACTTTCCAGATGACAATGCAACAACTGATAGATCAACAAAATTAGTAGTGGCTATTTCATCTATTAATATTCCACTATTCCAGCCTTGCCTGTTTTTACCAACCAGAGATTTCAGTGTACAAAAGATTACAAACCTCAACGAACAAAATTGGGTCATCTCCCAAATTCCACTTAGCACACAGATAAATATTAATGTCACACCAGGACTCATCAACTGTCAGCTATATGTGGTTATACCTCAATACCTTAGCCCCTCTCCGAAAGATACATGATTTCTAGATTATCACATTCCTCCAACAATTGACACAGATATGCAACCTATTCTCCACGTTAATTGGCACAAAGTTACCACACATTAGTTAGCTTACGACTTACGTCTTAGTATATATCTCATTCCTACTTTCCTTTTTCCAGAAAACTACTTGTCTGAAAGCTGTCAGTGTTTATTGTCTTCACAATAGCGATCTAAGGGAAAGCATTCAGTCGGTCTCCATTCAGGACTTTAGATATTCCAATAAATCCACGACTAGAAAAGTTATACCAAGTAAAGGCATGCAGCCCAAGATGGAAGATAATAGCAATTCCCATACGAAAAGGCAATCAATGTCAATTAAAAGAAAAACACTTTTTAACAAGATAATTTCCATAACATAAWGAGATTTTTTTAAAAGTTCTGTTGTCCACACACAAGGGCTAAGATGGGGTGCATTTAGAAAAGGTACACAATTATAGAATTCTTAGTTATTTATATAGTATGTGATGTATTGAAGTCTCAAAATCTAAACAAAKTTATATGCACCCTTGATACACTCAATCAATGTTAAAAAGCATGATTATGTCGTAGCCATGAGCCACCTTAATTTTTTTATAGTCAATGGAAGAAAAGATACAAGTGGTAAAAGCAACCGATTTCACATAATTGAACAGCATTAAAAAAAAATGCAAATTAGAGATTCCATCCTATCACATTCCTTGTAAGCACTAACAATGATGAATGGAAAAGGTAGAAACCAAATTGAAAGAGTGAGAAAACCAACCTGATTCAATGAATGAGACAAAGCTTCCTCTCCAAGAGAAGCATATAGAGTCACAATAGTAATGTTACGCCTGAAACAAGCCTGAGCCAACATAATCAATTTTATGCTTCATTTAAGGACTGTTAATAAACGCAAAAATTAATTCCAAAATACCAAAAAGAATGGAAACACAGGGTCTCCAGCTACATAGAAAAATATCAATTGAGAGATACGGAGTATATAGGAAGGATATTATTTTATTTTATTTTTTGAGGATATCATATGGAAAAAATAGCATAATAATACCACAAAATTCACCAAATACCTGCATGGCAATATACCATTCCTCCCTTGTGTCGGCAAAAATTGCAACACGTTCATTTCTTGAATGTCCGAGTTGAGCCAAACCAGAAGCAAAATTGCAGACTGCTTCAAATGTTTTTCCATAGGATAGCCACTCATACTCTCCTAAGTGAAGTTTCTCAAAGGATCTCCCATCACCTGCTACTTCAGTCTCCTTTGCAATAAGCTTTCTGGTTCCAAGAAGGGGCCTATCTCTGTGCTCTTCACATGATTTCTCAAAAAGTTCAGCGAGTGTTGAGACCCCTTCCCATGCTGTGTTTATAGGGGAAGTAAATCGACTATTCCTAACTGCAAAGCCAGGTTCCCCTCCAACATCGACAGGCAAACCTCTTTTTTTCCCACGCTTAGTATTACGAATTACAAGGGTAAACACTAGAGGAACAAGTACTCCGACGACATAAGGATTCATCTCCTAGAAGCACACCTGTACATAAGATTATTGATATCTCCTCCAAAATGCAAACTTGTAAATTTTAACTGTCAATAATCAGCTTCCATTAACAAAGCTTTTAAAAGCTTCAGTCTACATGAGGTCTCAAGCTTGATGCAACATAAAGCAAGCCACTTAGAACAGAACATAACAATAACACAATTTAGATTAATTCTATGTTCCTAGCTTGCATGACCTCCTAAGATGTTTGTCAAAGTACACATAAGTGAAGACAAAATGCGCTAAAAGGACGCCGCTAAAACTAAAGGACAGATCCTCAAAGCACTATCTTCAAATAGTTGGCCAATGATGGAATGTGCCTTGTTGGAAGTACTTGATTAYGAAGAACAAGACAGCAGTACTAAAACAAGCAAATGCTCCTAAGTCCTATCCAGCAAAATCACTGCACAAGTGATAGTGCGCAATGGACCTAACAAGATGAAATTCCACTTAGAAAGATAGTACGAGTAACAGTTAGTCAGCAAGAAGCASCATTTATGGGACCCACCACATATATGAAGATAAAAGATTTTGAATACAAATAAACCACAAAAGTTGAAAATTTTCCTGCCAAATTGCTGAAAACATCAATCTTGAACACAAATTCAAAATACCCTTCATTACCCCAGAAAGAAAGGTGGCTTCTTTTTCCTCTTTCTCCTATATTTTGTTGATTAGAATGCTAACACAAGACAAACCATTCCAATCCCTTTCTTGAATCCTCTAAAACATACAATGCAAAAGCAACAAAATCCAAACATAATAACACACAAAGTTCATTCTTTTATCAGAGAACAAAATTAACACATGCATGAATTGAATAAATCAATCATCCCAGAAGTTCAATTTGTACATTAAATTAATGAAAGTATATTGTGATGAAGAAGAAAAAACCTCAGCGCAACAAATGGTAGAACTGAACTAATTGGCTGCCCTTGTTTTCTCTCTCTAAACGAGTGATTTATTGATGCGCAGTAAATTTATTGTGTTTCCTGATGAGTTTGAGAAATTATTAACTGAAAAATAGAAATAAAAAAAAAAAAAATACCCGTCTGAGAAATCGAGAAATTGCTACGTTACTGTGAAATTATTGGTTTTTTTTTTATTTCCTTCAGCTATTTTGACTTTTTGAGTTTTGCTTTATGTATTCAATTTTTGGAACAAGAACAAAACTTTTATAAGGGTATTTATTGATTTTTATGAAAAGTCAATTAGTTGGCTACTTGGCTAGTTGGCTGTCATCTCAAATCTCAATCATTCAAATTATTCAATTACTGAAAGAGTTGAAGTAGTGGATTTACTAGAAAGAAATAAATACTATAATTTATTTAGTTTTCTCATTATGACGAGTATATATAAGGATAGATTCGTTTGTATAAGAAGTTTTCAAAAACTCATTATGAAAGATGATGCAAACATAAAGTTGTCGTTATTCATTGCTATTATTGTGAACTAATTATAAAGTATATAGATATATATAATTTTGTTTCTCACTAAAAAAAAAAAACTCTTATCTATAATCTCTATTTTAATCCGGTTCACCAAAAGATTCTATTTTATACTCATAGTTCATAAATATAAAAGGTGTTCTTCCATATAGTATGTCGTTACTCTTCTTCAAATATACACAACACGTACGTGTCAATCATATCCAATGTATACTAAGTGTACCGATTTATTTAATTACTAAGAAAATGCAAGAATAAAATCTAAGCACCATATGCCTTAAAAAACGAATCTATGAAGTTGCCTAATTCTAAATGCTCGCTGCATCCCATAAAAAAATCTCACAATTTTAAAGTGTTCATTTTTCCCCTCGAAAAAAAAGACCGCATGAATAAAAGATAACTTTATTGTATTACGTTTATCGCTTACATATTTGTAAACAAAATACTTTTTGCTAACATTAGACAATTTCATTCCAAAGTGTATCTTCAATTCACTGTTTATCAACTAATATAGTTAAAATCAAACGTTATAATTTTAGATSTTATTGGATTTCATGTTGATGAATCAATTCATGATAAAAATCCTGAACAGGTGCAAGAAACCTGCTAGTAAACAATTAGCTATGCAAGAGCTTCTTCGTAAGTTAAGAGCTTCTTCGTAAGTTTACTTAGTACTGACTACCTTGTACTCTCCATATTGGGTCTTTTGTGTTTTATAAGTAACATATGTTAGAACTACAGATTCAATCAACAAAACCAGACAATTTCACACAATCGCACCCAAGATCATAGAGAAGAAAGATGATTATGTGCGCGTAGAATATGAAACTCCCATAACGAGGGTATGTTTTTTTTTGCAGAAATTGATGTGAGAATGAGAAACTGAAGTAGAGGACTTGCTTATATGCGTGTACTGCGTAGTTTGTTGATGATGTTGAGTTTTGGTTCCCATCRAGGAAGAAGTCCATTGTAGAGTCTAGTTCTGCATCCCAATTGAGGGATTTTAATTTCGATGTAAATTGGAAAATAATCAAGGTCAGAATAAAAGCTATCTTAGTTGCACATTTTGTTTTCCTGATCTTTTACTTCATCARAARTAGAAAAAAATTTATCTTTCTKATATCRAAATTATAATGGTTCTAAATGTATGGTTGTTCATGGCATTAAACAAACGTTGAGGCAACAGATGGAGAACAACAATTACGACAACACAGATAGTAAGAAAAATAAGAGAATTAGGAGATGCAACTTTCAAAAATATGTACATGCGATTTGAATATGTAGTATGTACATAAGCAGAAAGTTATAAAATGTATAGTGTATTTAAAATAAAAAAAAACCAGAAAGACAATGCACGATTTAAACAAAATCAGAATATGCTACAAAAACGTAACAAGCATTGAACAACACTTAGAGATCAGATCATTCATGAAACAAGGTAGTTAACAAACAAAATACGGAGTATAAGATATCTTTACCGAATCATCAAACATTACATCAAGATAGCTAGGAGATCAAATAAAGTTGGAGTAGAAGATATCTTTATCGAATTATCAAACATTACATCGAGATAGGGGATCAAATAAAGTTGAAGCAATGAAACTACATCTTTGGCTTAAAAATATATCAGTCATGGATCATATATACRGAGTAGAATAACTTATGCAGATAATAGATACAATGACAATTTGCCTTTCTCGGSTTGAGCTTCGCTTCTGATATGGGTAATAATATCATCATCAATTGAACTTGGCAAATTTGGCAACAAACACCATCGCTTTATCCGTCAATAGAACCCCGAGAAGGTATACAGTGGTACGACTTTTAGAATCGGTATTGAAAGAACAAATGATATGACCATTAGTAGAAGCCAAAATTTGCCCATCATCGGTTCAAAAAAAGAGGCCTATGTATGGCCATTGATTGAAAATTAACACAAAATTGTTTCACCCAAGAATCTTTCTTGCCATATTCCTTATCAGCCAAATTTCACCTACGCATCCATCTCCTGTAGAAAAACTTAAACAGAGACGAGAATCGAAAGCACACAATCTTCCTTTTGCGCCGTTTGTTATTCATATGATCTAATTTAGGAACTTGCACGAACTGCTCATTTCCGAAGTGAAAGGACCATATTGCATCGTCTATTTTGGAGTACCAATGAAGCGAACCAAACAATACCAATAAGCAACCATTAGAGAAAACTCATAATGCTTTACCCTTTATCATCAGAGGAGCATCCACCAATGTCCCCCACTCATTACTCCCGAGTGTCGATATTCGCCACATTTTTACCATTCTCATCCTGAAAACTTAATACTTTCCAATTGTTCGACACAGCGGCAGCAACCTAGTCCACAATGCTCAAGAGAACAAGTTTCATCATTAAAGCTGACAAATCCCCTTTTCGCCCTTAGAAAAACAATAATGTATGACGCCACTTCTCCACGAGTTCAAACAATTAAATCTCATTGCAACATTATATTATCACAAGTAATAATTAATACGATTAACTCCTGAATTTCTTCACATATCATCATAAAATAAATAACCCACAAATTACACTTCAAGACTTATCCAAAATCAAAGGACAAAAACAATCACAATCATCAAATGAAGCGACATTAAGATATAAAAACAACATACAGAGAAGTCTACTTAAAAATCAGGATCATTATAGTTAACCACTCTTTCAACACAAGCTACACTTCTATGCATGATTATGAAGCCTTGACAAAATTATCCCCAATTAATTAAAATGAAGTTCTCCAAATAGGATATTCAATTTACCTTTTTCAATTTACAATCACAATGCCTAATTTCTAAAAAGTATTATAAACCCTTAAATCTCCAGAAAAAAATATAAACCTAATAATTGCTAGGATTCAAATTAAAAGATAAGAGAAGAGAAATCAAACCTAAGCAAATTCCCAATTCACGTTGAATGGTGAAAGCACTCATCTAACCATCAATGACTAATCCATGATTTCATAATCTATGCAAAACATCATAGACGGATATAGTAAAATTAGCAAGGAGAATAAGAATGATTTTGTTTAAGAAAAAAAAAATAGAGCTTAGACATTTATCCCAAACTCAATATGATTCTCAAAAACACAACAAGAAAACCACGATACCACCGTTTGAAGCAACCCAAAAGACTCGGTAAAACGCGGGTGGATAACGCATTCGAAATTAGTTATCCACCGTTCCACGCGCAATGGATGTCGCATCTCATGTCGTAATTAAGGTTTACCGACCCTCTAACGATCTACAGGCTTTTGCGTGCCTATCAAATTACCTATTAAAAACTAACCTGCAGCTATTTAATAGATCGTATCCACAAGGAACAAACTAACTACTGACTAAGGAGCAAAGCATTCAAACTAACAAAACAATTTATTGATGCTACTAATTAAAACTTAATGAAAGCGATAACAAGAAGATTAACTATAATTAACGAATCTATAGCTTGTTTCACTATAGCAGAATTCCAACATATATCATCAACAATCATAACATACATATCAAACAGAGGTTAAATTTCTCATCAATTGAACATAAACACCAACCGTTATCTCTCACCTAGGATAGTCTCTTCACCTATGATGTATCTGTTTCTAATCCAATTCGTAATTAGACTTACTAATAGATTAAGCAATTAGTCCCTCCGAAATGATAACAGAATAAACAATTAATAGAAATTGATTAAAAGCCAATATGGACGAAACAAACACCATATTAGTCATCATATTCTATAACCCCAAGCCCTAGAAAAACTACTCACTCATATCAAATTAAACATACAATTCGATTGGGAAAACATAATCAAAGCATAAAACAATTAAAAAGCAATAAAAAACAAAAAAGATAAAATTACCAAAAGGAACATTGCAATTATTGAATGAATGAATGATTGTATGAAAGCAAAGTTATTCCACTAATAACGTATTGAGTTGAAAAATATCTCTATAACTCAGATATTTACAAAAATGATTCCTCCCTCTTTACTTCTGATTTTCTTCAATAAATAGCCGCTAAAAAGACTTCATATCCCTCAATAAAATCAGCCTAAAAGAGAATAATTAAATCGGAAAAAAACACCTTAATCGATCGTTTAAATTTCAAAACCGATCGTTTGATCTATACACGGCAATTCACTAGGGCTATCTTTCACGCCCATAATCGAGGCTCTGTGTCAAATCACATTACTATCAAATCGAACTCTCGAAGTCTACTTCCAACGCACTTGAATCACACCTAATGCCACATACGAAACTTATTTTAACCAAAAGATGAAATATTCCGTAGCCCACTCCGACTCCTCCTACTCCTCTCAAAGCTCGTAGTGTCGCAAATGAGCAAATCACTCCAAATCCAATGAAAGTAACCTAAAACTCATTAAACACTATACAAACATATTAGTAGCAAGAGGGCCTAAGAAGGCCAAAAAAACCATTCAAAATAGCAAGAGAATGGAGAAAAACCAATATCAATACTAACTCACGCGAAAACCTAGTAACCGACCTTATAATAACAGACGTTTTATCCCGTCTAAACGGACGGGGAATTTCCTTCGTCTCTACGGACGAAGATTACCGACGCTTGACGGTGCCTTGTACCTATATATACCGACGTTAACGTCGTAGTATGTTGAAAGGTTCAAAAAACATCGTTTAAAAAACGATTTCCTCCAAATTAAAACTCCCTCCAAAAAAAACAAAAAAAATGAAAAGAAGGTTTACCGAACGTCGTAAAGTCAAAACATATATATGTTATAAATAACAGAAAATTACATTATAACCAGAGACGAACAGAAATACATATACAAAAATTACATATAAAGAAAATTTACAACTCATTACTAAATAACATAAGCGATGAACAAATTATAAGCAATTCATCAAATACATAAGCATGAACAATTATAAGCCAAAATTTCATCTATTCAAGTTAGGGTTTAGTCCAAATTTCATAAAAACAAGTATAAAAACAACAAAAGCAAATTTCAGTGATCCAAATTAAATTCTCAAGAGAAAATCACATGATCAAATAATTGAAAATGTGACTAAAACCCGATATCTCTCTCTCTTCCTCTCCAGTCTGACAATAACAGACGCTGAGCGACGAGCAATTGAGTTTAAGTTCGCGACGCATAGGAAAGGAGCGTTCCAGTGCGGAGCCAGGCATCGACGTCCTTTGCGCTGCTGCTGTTGTCGGCTAACAAAGAAAGGGGAGAAGAGATAGAATAAAAGAAGGGAGAAGAAGCAGAGACTCGACGCGAGAGGGGAGGAAGTTTGAGAGGAGAAGCGTTTGCGAGGAGTGGTTTGCAGAGTTTAGAGGTTTTGCGAGAAGAGTTTAGAGATTGTGACTGAAAGATCCACACCCTTTGGTCTTCCCCTTTTTTATTTGGGAAACCAATTCGACCTCGTCGTCATAGTAATACTACTTATCGTCGTAAATTTAATCGAAGCCAAAAAAAAAACAAACCCTACCACCGACCTTAACAGTTCATCTAACACTTAAACGGACCGCTATCCATCCATAAATCTAAACGCCAGTAAATTTATAACGTCTTAAGTTGCGTCCTACCCTTAAACGTCCGGTAATTGTTTCAATTTCCCTACCGTTTAAGGACTGCGTAAAATCTGTCGTTAATAACGCAGGATCTTTGTGAAAATCTAGTAAGTACACTCTCACCCACTTGTGTTAGACTAGGCCTCAATCATGTAGACCCCTTTTCAATTCAAATGGTTAAAGAATATATTTTCGATATTTGACAATTTATAGATTAAAAAAGTTTGGAATATATTGAAAGTGAGTCTCAGATGAGTCCTAAGGTAAAGTGTAATCTTGTTTATGAGTCTGAATATAACAAGTATTAAAAACTGATGTACAGATTCGAAATGATAACGAAAACACCCTTATGATTATTTATAGGTTTCAATCTTTCATTGGTACAAATTACTAACTTCAATTCATACAATACCTAAAAGTTTAATACTCCATTTTGAGAAAATGATAGAAACCACAAGGTGTATTGTTGTCGAGCACGCTTCAATCGTGCATATATAACCAGTGCAGGCTAATTATAATCACATTCATTTTGGAATTTTCTAAGTATTCCTCGTATATTAACCAAATTCAAGCGTAGCCATCCAAGAAAATTTTATTATGCCCCTCAACTCACTACCATAATAAGTTATACGTTCTTTGGAGCTTTACATTCATCTAGAGTTAACTATAAATTTAATCAAAAACATCAACAATAAAACAAGCCTGAACTTCATCCTCACATATCGTCTCTAATCGCCATAACCAACCAACCCCTACATCATCAAGACTTCAACCAAGTAGATATGAGATAGACTAGTAACCTATAGAAGATCCAAGGCTTAAAGTTTAAAGAGTGAAAAACTCCATAATCACTACATCCCCTTGAAGGACCCCGTTACTTGTATATATGGGCGATTAGACATGACAATTCTTAACGTCTCGACAAAGGATAACTTCGCCTCTGGCTTATCTATTTCCCGACACTCTCATCTCGCAGAACAACCACTCACTATCTCAGACCACTCCTTTACCATCTAATAGCTGTATATATCTAGCGAGCGAGAGAGAAGCGAGTACCTTCCACGACTAAAAGGCAAACCCTTCCATCTACTTCTCACTAATCCTTGCCTTTCTGATGTGAAATCCAGAATTGGTTGAAACTCGGAACACCTCCTCACTATCAACCATCAAGACTCAACTCCATGTTCCAATCCCAGAGAAAAAATTTCCCTACCGGGAACCGTAAAGGAACTAGAAAAAAAATGATAAGGAACGCCTACAACGAGCGTGATTTTGAAACTCCTCACTCAAGGACTAGGGAACTAAGCGACCACTCACACTGGAGTACAATATCTCTGACTATCTACATAAAAGGCGAGAATTGCACAAATCAAGCTCACATCACCCCATATGAGCTAACAGCGCCAATATGCCTGTGACATCTGGACGGTAATACCTGCACCAAGTATTTCTTCAACTGGCGTCAAAGGATACGCGCATAAAAACAATATTATGCTCTGAAAGACCACAATACAATTAACCACAAACACTACAACATGTCTACCATGCGCATCACTTTGCACGTTTCTTCACCCAAATACTCATTATATATACATCCCACTCTGAATAAAACCGGGAAATCTCGTATTGGGAAGCATAAACAACGCTTTGGCGAGTCTCAAACCAAGACTTGGAGAAACCTTTTTGAAGAAGGGGTTAAAAAGACCCTCTTCTCTATGACCCCTGGAAAGCCCCAGCCAGATGGTCCTCGGCTCTTAAAAAAACGAAAAAAATAAAAAAAAAACAGTATGTATGCAGTCAGCTTCACGCACAACCTCTTTCGTTACCCTTAACTCTGACAGACCCTTAGAGAATTAATAAACCACATCCCTAAGTTCTAAGAAAGAACAAACCTAACATGACAATCTCCTACCCATAAGCCTTCGACAATTATCCTTACAAATTATCTTCTTAAGGCATCACGAAATAGCTTATAAATAGGATCTCTTTTAGCCTTAACCAAAATTGCCTTCATACCAGGTCACTACTATTCTCGAAACATGCTATTGCTCTAATCTCTCTCTACTCAGAGAATTCCGCACTCTCCTCACCACAAAAAGTGCAAAGATCACAGTCAAAACGACATGCGAATCTTTCATCGACTCTGAGTGCTGCGAACTTGGACTTCTATGAACCTGCGATAAACTAGATTCCTCATAATTCAAAAAAATTATATCATGAATGCTACCAACGGTAACTTATAACTCCTCTCAATGTAACCCCCTCCTGCACCTTTGCTTAACACCATAAGTTATCTATATCTATATGCGAATCGCCAATGCCCTCTCCCCCTACCTGTTTATCCTATACATGAAGCACTGATATCACTCGTTTACTCTTCGCTCTTCCGTCTCCCTTCCTACATTATCTCTATCTCTATTCACTCATATTTCTCTCACGTATAATCAATCGATCTCTCACATATTCTCGTTTAATTCACACTCGGATTCGCATCTTCATCCTGAGAGCTACTCTCTGGTAAATAGTTAATTTCTCAATGACCACTCTGGATTGCTTTACGCTCTCCTCATTGGAGAGGGTGTCAATCAAAACAAATGTTCATTCATGTTAACCCACGACTCCCCCCTAAGAGTCAACCAATCTCTCTAACACCCTGATGCCTCTTCATCACGGTCAAAATTACCTGAATCTCCAAGGATTTCGTACAAAAAAGAACATCTTCAGAGCAGGTTTTGGTGAAAAAATGTCCTGACAGGTAAAAAATCTGGGAACTCTCTTTCCTTCTCACCATGCGTTACACCCTTTAACTCCCTATCTCCATGAAACCATGCTCTCTTCTTTTAATCCAACAAGATAGGAAAAAAGGATCAAACAATGTCACTAATTCTGTGCCGCTGAAGGAGTGCAAAATTCCACTTGAATTTGGAAAACATAACAAGACCCAAACAGATAAATGACAGGCTTTCGCGTATCTACAAAAATACCATTAAGACTAACCTGCAGCTAGTATACATGATCGTACCACAATGAAACAACAACACTGATAATGATAACATCTAAACTACAAAAAAACGTTGTTTGAATAAATTAACTAAGACTAATAAACAATATACAGAAGAATTAAACTATATATAAAAATCTAGAGCTATCACTATAAGTAATGACAGCAATTGTATCAAACCAATCATAACATGCATAATCAAACAATCCAAACTCTCTCAATCAATTAAACCATAGAACTACTCCTAACCTATCTCTCATCTAGGAAAGTCCATTCTACCATATATTATTCTTTTAAAGTCTCATCGGCTAAAAATTCTAAAAACTTGTGACTAAATCAGATTAACATTAAGTCCCCTACGAATTAAACATGATTACGAACTAAACTTCCCTCCGTTTTTTTAATTTCCAGCTTCTATTTGATTTTTAAATAATGTTCCAAACCAATCTAAAATTATAACTTTTTCTACATCCTTACCTACTTTATTACTCTAACATTAATGACTTACCCCTTTCTAAATCAAAACTGTCATACTTTACCAATCTTTTCACCAATTACTATTTCCCATAAAATTTCATTCACACATTTACTTCTTACCTAACTTATCAACTTTTTACCAACTTACCAACTATTTATTCAATCTCAAACAACCCTTAAACACCGTGCCATTCGTTTTTGAACAATTAAAAAAAAACGGATGAGTAGAATTTATTAAACCAACCAGAATTAATCAACCAATTAAAATCAATCATATTGCTATAGATTCCCCAATCGCTTCTAAAATAACACTCGCTCATAATTAAACTAAACATGATGATTGTAATTGGAAAGACATAATTCAAAAGTAAAGTAATAATTAAAAGCAATAATTAAAACCTAAATAATGAAATCAATAATCAGAACCTAAAAAATAATTTCAAAACAATAATCAAAGCATAAACAATTAAAAATCAATGAGAAAACAATTAAAGAAAAAATAATTACTCAAAGTAATGATTGCAATTGATACATGAATGAATATTCTATTGAAAGGCCCAAATTAGGTCTTGACAATATACTAATTGGATTTCTTCTTTAAAACTAATGATGAAAAAAGATAATAAAAGAATAGGATTCATCCTCTACACATCACATTCCTTAAATTAAACTAAGCTGCTAAATTAAATCATGCCCTTCATTAAAAAAGTCCAATTTAAAAAATCAACTTAATAAGAATCGACCTCGATCCATCGGATCGTTATCCGATCCGATCGATCCAGTTCTCGCTAATCGTCCATCTTCTAAGCCATATCTCGACTCCGGCAGTCCAATCACGCAGGACCTATCAAATCAAAATTCTCGAAAGTCTATTCCAATGCCAGCTAGAATCGCACCCAACCAATCGACCACGAAACATAAATATTGAAAAGATAGCATGATCAACTTCTTT
>SNQN01003040.1:0-11689 GCA_008642245.1 Bassia scoparia
GACCAAATCCTGAAGAAAATTTCTGGGGAACGACTGTAATAAGAATGTCACATATAGAAAAGGGATGAAAGAATAAATGACATTTCCAACTATTTTTCCTCTCGATGACAACTCTCTTCTAACGCAATTAAATAAATTCGTTTTAGAATAATTGGGGCAAGAACAATCTCCCTCCGAAAACTATTATCCAGACCACCCACCTGATGATACTCTTTTGAAGAAAGGGGCAACTTATTGGAACAAAAAACCTCATAGTGCGTGACCAGTTATATGACTGGAATATTAGATGGTCGCTCGGAAAATGAAATTCTTAGAGTCTTTAGAAGAATGTGGCATTGCAGCCATGCGATGATGTTTCAAACGAATTTCCAGTTGATCAAATAGCCCAACACATTATCAACTGGGTTCACTGGCCAATTAAAAAAGCTGGTTGGGATAACACTTTTTCTCAATGAAGAAAAAAATCAATGTATACATTCCGAAAGACATGGAAACATCAACTCCCATTAAAAAGTGAATTTTGCAGTCCTGGTTTCAAACATAGCTCTCCATTTTCTTGAGGATGGAAATGAACTCGCAGAAGTTCCTCATTAGATCTCAGCAATTTAAGATGTCAACACTAAATGCTTATCGATGGTACAAAGACCACGCTTTCTAACCCATGTTCTGTTTACGGCAAGATTTGCCACAACCATTTTGGAAACGAAAAAATTTGTTTCATCAGGGCCTTCCACTTATTGCCAAAGAATCAACCCAAAACTCAAAGAAGATATCAGCCTTGAAATAGTTCCATATGGAGATATGAGTTATGGACAGTTGTTTGCCTTTTTAAAAAAGAGGAAGGTTGTCTCTTTGTAATGAATTAAAAATGCGTCATATGGAAACGAAAAAGGCCCGAAAGACGAAGAGAAGCTTGGATCCTTTGTGAACCTTTTGGTTTTGAAACAGATCAAGCTCTCTCAACAGCAAAAGACAAGTAAACAAACAATATATAAAAAGAATTCCATAAATAGATCAACCCCTCTCCAAGAAAGTTCTATCAGAATCGGAAAAAGAAGTTTGCAAAGAAAAATTTCCAAAGAAGGATTTCAAAAATATTAATTGCTATAATGGTGGCAAACCTGGTCCACAAAGCAATAGCTGTACATTTCTAAAGAAAATAAATGAAATTTCCATTATGATCCAGAACTTAAAGAAAACTTTTGGCAATTTTCCAACAAGATCAAAGTGGATCTAGAAGAAAGAAGTTCCAACTCTTTCTTGCATTCAGAAAATGACTCTTCTCCAAGTTGACACACACCATTATGAATTCAGACACCTTGAGTTCTGCATCATTCATTCAGTTATGTGCTAATGGGTTTGTGTGTTATGCTCAAAATCATGGAAAAAGAGAGGATAAAAGAACCTCCTTATCGAAGATGATTGGACAGATCAACGATATACCTTAGAAAACAATACCCCGAAAGAATTAGAGAGATGGTTTTGAATCTTCCCCAACAGGCAGAACACCTCAAAAAAGGGAATTTTAGTTTTCTCTTTTTAATTTTAATACTCAACAATCTATCAACAAAAATAAAATTTTTGACTGGCTCGCAATAAACACCAAAATCTTCAGCTGAAGTTAATCAATTAAAATTTACAGATAAGAGAACTTAAGCAAGATATTCTAAAGCCTTCAAACAAAGACTTTAGGAATTGAGGAAGCTAAGATAGCCCTCCTTCAATCCAAGAAAAAGAGACGAAAGAATGCTCAAAAGGTTTCAATACCTATAGCCGACTCAAACCCAGATGATGAAAGATCTTTTTGGCTCAGACTATTGAAAGAATTAATATCACAAATGGTATTGTCCCATCCTTGATAAGTTAAAAGGATGGATTTCCAAGTAAATCAATTGTCACTCATTGATAGCTGTGGGGACCTAAACTGTAATTACAAGAAGGATTTATCCTTCAAAGTTCTACAAAGAAACGTCTGAGCAGCTTAACTAGTGCACAATGGACAAAGAAACTTCAATAATAATACAACTTCCAAAAGGATACATTTGTAACGGAGGATATTGTTTCAAGAACTTCTTTTGATTCCTTGTCAGGGATATTAACATGAGTTATCTTGGCACTCCCTTTTTAACTCAAATTTTCCCCATTTCCTGTAGTGATCAGGGATTCAGTACTATCAGATTCTAGACAAGTCTATCACCCTTCAAATTTTATCTCCAGTAAAACACAAAGACATTCGATCTTCTTTCAATAAGCCCAATTCTATTTTTAAAACAGCGTTAATTCAGATTTCTCCGAGCAACAGGGATTTCTTACCTAAAGAAGAAATCACCCTTCCATCGAATTGAAAGGACAACTTCAAAGTCCAGAATGATTCAGAAAAGAATAATGAGTTCCATGAAAGCCTTCAAAGAGGTTTGTCTATATTCCAAATGCTTCTGGACATCGAGAAAATATGATATCTCTTCTTCCTTATGAGAAGGACTTTTCTGAAAAGCAAATTCCCAACTAAGCTTCCAAGTTCAAATAGAAACAAGAATGAAGCTCGAAACTCATGCAAAAAAGAGAGTTCAAACCTCGCTTCGACAAATAAACTAATTAGACCCTGCCAAATCTCGTGGTCATGTGCAGCCTTTTATGTCATCGAACCACGGCAAAAGGAAAAGCCGTGTTTCCAAGATAGTTATTAATTTAAACCTCTTAACAAAGTTCTCCAATGGATCAGATCTACTCATTCAATAAGAAAGGATCTTTTAAAATCGACTTTACTAATGCATACCATTTTCTCTAATTTGACATGAAAAAGTGGATTTTTGGCAAATCCAAATTAAAAGAGGATCGATATAAACTGCATTTACAGTTCCCTTTGGCCACTACAATGAATGTATGCCATTTGGTTTGAAAAATTGCTCCATCGAATTTCAAAATATATGATAATTTCTTAATAACTACCCTGCTTTACTATTGTTTATATTGATTGACGGTTTTTAGTTTTTCAAATTCTATAACGACAACATTTCAAACACACTACTATTTTATTCAAGACCTTAAGAAAATGATTAGCTCATTTCCGCTCCAATAAAATAAACGCTGTTTCCAAACAAAAATTACGGTTTCTTGTCCAGAAATTTATCCAGAACTATACAGGCCAATGCATTGGGCTCCATAGAATTTGCTGATAAATTTCCCAGATGAAATAAGAGACAAATACTCAGTTACAACGAATTTCTTAGGTGTTCTTATTACCATATTGAATTTCGTTTCCAAATTTACGACAATATGTGCTCCATTATAATAATACGTCTTTCAAAAAAGTCTGTGTGTTTGGACAATGAGCATACCCAGATAGTGAAACCTTAAGATCTAAGGTCAAAGAAACCTCCGTGTCTGGGTTTCAGCCTCATCCAAATGCATATAATTGTAGAAACGATGCGCATGAAGGATATGGTGTTATCGCTTAACAAAATTAGAATCTAAATCTGAGCAACTAGTTCGATTTCATTCAGGAGATCTGGTTAGGACTCACAAGAATTAATTCAACTGTCAAATAAGTGAAATTTTATCAATGTGTTCTTTCGTATTTCTCGAAATTGTAAGAATGATTATACAACAAAAAATTTCTCTAAGAGTCGACTGCAAAATCACCAGCAAAAGAGATCACTCACTCCAGAAAGACGTCCAAGAATATAGTTCAAAAGCAGCTATTTGCGAGATGTCACGGCCATTCTATCTGCCTTTGACTTTGACATAGAATTCATCAAAGGAGAAAAAAGAAATTGTCTCCAGATTTTTCTAACCTCAGTGAAGTTTTTTGCAGGGCAAAACAAAATTGAAGAACTCCAAAGCACTCAACCTCGTTCCAGCGTTCCCAAACTCAAAATTGACATACACCCATCAGGGATACTATCTCCCATAATCAGTTTTGGAAAACCTTGGACAATTCAATCTCCAACTTCTTATGCCCAAGTTGTGAAAACAGAGCAGTCCTAAACATCTAGAAGAAGATTCATTTGAATCTATATCCTCACAAACGGAGCTCCATAAAACTTTTCAATGATGAATTAACAAAAAAGATCCAGAAAATAAGATCACTTCTGCGTATCTCTCCTCCAATTCCATTTCAATGTTGGGTTTCCTGCAGAAATTACCAAGCTATCCAATATTAACTGTAATATTCTCCTCGGACACAAACTCCGTATATTTCCGAATACAACATTCTACATCCAACAATTACTCAAAATGCCTAATTTTCCAAGTATTTTATCGTTACAGATTGGGGAACACCCCAGCACCCCAAAATCATTTTCTTCCAAATATACGAAAACTCATCTCTTCAAAAACTACAACTACTATGATATATGTTTGCCCTCGGCATTATGCCTTCCTAACTCAAAGTTATTACCACTCGTAGGTTTATCTAGCTTCCAGCTGACCTGTCTCCAGAAGAACAAACCTTTCCAATTTGGTTTTTTTTTGACTGGTGGCAAAAATTTCGGTGGCATTCCAGATATTTTTTTCCAGAGAGAGGCTCAAAAATATCTTCCTCGTTATCCATGAACGGAAGAAATCAGTGCAACCAATGATGCGTGTATTTTGTCAAGTATTTTCCGGATTCTCTTGGATAAATGTGCTGGGAATTGACTGCACTCAGCATATTATCTCCACAGATGCATATGTATGTCTCCTGTCGCCATTTCGAGTTAAGGTGGTGGAAAACTTCAAAATATATCCAAAGCTGTCCAGACGTGTTAACTAACTATTTCAAGAAGTTCGTTCCACGGCCCTTATTGAATATAACAACTGGACCAAATCATTCTCAAAAATATCATGACCAACAACGAGCAACAACTGAATCGCTCTTTCCAAAAGCCATTACTCCAGTACATTTCCACACTTCACCTACCAAACCAAAAAACTCTGGCCAATCTCTATGTCAAAACGCAAATCAAGACAAAAGCCTCGAATAATAATACAGAAGATAGCAATGCCCAACTTTTCGACAATTCCTGGAATTATTAAAAGTATGCCCATGGCCAGTCCACCAACAGAGTTTCTTCTTTCCAACTAGGCTCTCTTGTGAGGATCCATTTTGAAGGGGCCTCTTCTCAATTCCATATGACTTCTAAAAAAAAGATAAAAATAATAAAAAGATTGTTTGCATCTATTTATTGTTCCAAAATACTTACTGTTCCCAAAATACGTATGGGTATTTGTCGGCAACATAGTGTCGGCATACTACAATTCAAGAGATGTGCACACCCAACCCGTCTTCTTTCTGCATATTCAGACTCACTTTTCAATGGTGCTCCATGATTCCTCCAAGCTAGTCAAGATTGCAATGAATTGCTCAATTAGTTCAAAATTGTAATAATATGCTCAGTGTATTTTCATGATTCCATTTCTTCCTCATAAAAGGGAAGGGTGTACTTGGTTGAGCATCGCATTTGAGTAGTCATTGAGATACTCTTAACTAGCCGTACCTTCCGCTTTGTAATATCCTTAAAAATTAAAATTATCAAATAAAATTCGTTTGTCAAATTAGTGTTCAACATCTCTTTGCGAATCGCAGTTACTAAACAACTTTTCCAGTTATGCCTATAATTTCGATAAGTTACTATATTTTTTGTTGTCCAAGATTCTTTAACTTCCTGGTAGTCCTTGGTATCAGAGCAGTCGAATAATCCTATCTGCACTTTCTTTATATATTTTGCATGGTTAGACTTGTTATTATAATCTGTCTACCACTTGGTCGGTAAACCTCTGGTTGTCTTCATTAGTCGTTGTAAGCCAAGAGTAGTGTTCCCGCCTAGCAGACTGTCCCACATATAGAACATGATTATTGTAACAGTTTAAATGAATAGATGAAATGTTATAAGCAAAGGCTCAGAAGGGGTTTTTTTCAAAGGCTTCTTAATCAAATTCGACACCCAGTTCCAAAAGAAACTAATTTTCGGTCGCAAGATCCATTAAAATGGAATCTCCAGCCATTTCTAAAGATTGATATTTTATGAAAAACAAATTGATTTCCATATTTTGGCAGAGTGAATTCAATTGAGGAATTTAACCACTAGTGGTCTCCGAAAACAAATGTTATATTCATTGTTAGATAAGCAGCAGTTCCCAAAAGCACTAAATTGTTAGATGAAGAAGCAGTTTCTAATCTCAATTGAGGTCATCTGTTAAGGGTGGGTGAAGGCAGCTGGTGGTGTGAGGTGAGATGTGAGCTGTGAGGTGTGTGGTGTGAGGTGAGATGTGAGCTGTGAGCTGTGAGGCAGCTCGATTTTTTTGAAACATTTTTTATAATATGAATTTGAATTTAGCTTTAAGTGGTCGTGAACAATACAAGGATACCTTACAGAATGTCCTGATATTATTTGGTTGTTGACAGAATTTTTTTGTGCTTAACACATGAAGAATTCGGAAACATTGTTGTATACATCCTAGCTGGTTGGGAATGAAAATAAAATGGAGAAGGTTAAGGTATAGTATAATGAAATAGATTTTTTTGGTTGTTGTTTGGATTATAGTATCTCAAACTTGTTTTTCATGTTTGAAAGCTGAATTGTTTTTACTTGATTTGGCTATCTTAAGAGCAAGGGTTTATGTTGAATCTTAATTTTTTAGGTTTTCTAAAAATTTCAAATTATTAAATTTTCTGTAAAAAGACACCCCTGTTATTGGGTAGTCCTACTTAGGTTGTTCTATGATATGTGCATCAATCAGAAGTTCATTGAATATTGAGAAGTAGAAGTATGGAAATGGAATTAAGCTAAGTGGTTCTGTATTTCTGTTTGAGTGATTCAATTTATTGGAAGTATTGAAATATGTAGCTGGTGTGGGTTAGATATTTGACAGGATGTCACTTTTCAATGGATAAGAGACCAATTAGAAGCTTTTTAAAACAAATTTGAATGACCATCTACCCAATTAGAGGTTACTTCGCTTGTTTGTGGTAATGGTCGTGAAATGAGGATGTGCATTATACAACCGGAAGGTTAAAAAAAATTGTTCATTGTAACTCAAATGAATGAATTTTGCCTGTTTTTATCTCGGAGAAATACAAGTGTAATAACATATCTTAATATTTGATTACCAGTTCAAGTATCCGGCTCCTGGATCWCCAGATTTGGCAAAAAGGGTGCAAGAACTTCTCACTGGATCAGGGTTTAAATCTGTGCAAATCGACAAGAAACGTGGGCTTGATCATGGCGCTTGGGTGCCTCTGATGCTTATGTATCCCGAGCCTGACATCCCGGTTTGTCAACTCTCTGTCCAATCGTACTTGGATGGAACATAYCACTATAACATGGGACGGGCATTGGCTCTTCTKAAGGATGAAGGCGTACTCATAATTGGTTCTGGTAGCGCAACTCACCCTTCAGACAATACCCCTCACAGTTATGATGGAGTTGCTCCATGGGCTGCAGATTTTGATCAATGGCTTGAAACTTCTCTGACAAATGGAAGGTAACTTCTTTCATTTTTCAGTGGTCTTAGTTTGAAAATCTGCATGTTAGTGTACAAATGGATATAGTAATACTTTGTTTTGATGTATTCACTCTAAATTTGACTGCAAATTGCTGTGTTAACTCGTGAACCCGTAGTATAGTATGTCATCTGTGAAAATTCTTTTATACCTAATAGAAGCCTGCTTAATACTTTAAATAGCTTTTAGTTTTTGGTAGAAGTTTCCTCTCTCTTAGAATGTCTTGTTTGACCTCCGGTTCATCTTTGTCAAATCTCTCTTTTACTTATGGATCAGCTGACTATATGTTTCGTATGGAACGAGTAACTGAACCCTACATTGGAACGCTATAATTCAGACTGAAACTACTTCGGAACAGTACTTTTGAATAAAGGTTGTACAGACTAAGAATTGCTTACACCTATAAACTGAACTTGACATGTAGGATAAGCTGCTGCAAATTTAAAACGAACTGACATTAAGAATTGCTAACAATTCAAACTAATTACCATTCATTAGGGAATCTGCTAATACCCCTCGCAACTTCCTCCAAAATTTTCAACACGATTACAAGTGCTATTATGTTCCTGTTCTTGTTACGAATTGGAATTGTCTATGTTTTCTTGTACAAGTGCAATTTCAGAATCCATAAAACGCTCTAATTTGGATGTAGAATATGTGGATATTATTTAAATTTGACCAAAATATTAACTTTATTGATTAAATATAAATTAAAGTGGACCGCACGGCGGCGCTGACGTGGGGAACACTAGGTATCTATATATATAATATATAATAATATAGTAATATATATATAATATAATATATATTATATATATACTATATTATATATATATACTAATGAGCTTTGAAATACTCCAAAACTCAAAGTTTTTAGGCATACAAAGTGACTTATCGTAAATACTACTACAGTAAATGATAGCTGCAACGTAGTAAGGTACTACCCTCATGTCCCAGTGAGTTGCGACGTTTTCTTCTATAAAATTTTGCAAACTCAGCGAGAGCGGCTGTGTTATTAGTATTATAGCACTATCCTTGATGCGGGAAGCTATACCCAGACATGACATCTTACGCCCTGTTCACAACATAACTCCCCATATTTGTCCCTGCAGACTGCTTAACAAATGGGATCACGTCATTTACAAGCGTTTCCGACGGAACAAACCACTGTTAGCTGCACCTGGTGAAGCAGGAGCAACGAGAACTTCTTTGCCGGAATTGCGACGTCCATGTCTCTCAAGAGTTCTTGAACTGATCTAGATTCTCTGCATATCATCGCGCACGCGCCGTTGTTGTAGAATTGAACCCAACGTAGTCGAAAAGCCCCGTGTTCAGGGCGTCACCTACCTCTGATCGGGGAAACGAACACATCGCGGGTGCCGCGGTTAGGTATACTTCTTCCCCGTCTTGTTGGCCGTGCTCGATAGTCCTCCTTGCTAGCGCGCGTAGTGGGGCGTTCCTAACTTCTGCGTCAAATCTAGATATCTAGTACCGCATCCCTATATTGAGATCGTGTTAGATTTGTTCCGTTAGTAATCGTATTAAGATTTGTCTCAGTTAAACCACAGGAGAACAATCAAATACCACTAAAAAGCTAATCCACAATTCTATAATTTTCCAGACGTATCAATCGTCAAATTAGTATATACAATATTGTTAAAATCAAAATACTACTTCACATTCTTATAACTCTCATGGCTTCGCATTTCTATTTTAGAAAATTCAATTAATTATTCACATCACTTTGTTTTGAAAAAATAATTCTTCAATCTCTCTAATTACAATCATGATCCATCAATTTAGGTATTTGCTCATCAAGTGAATTTTGTAATCTGAGACTTATTTCACTGACATTATTTTTATTGCATTGAACTGTATTTTTTAATGAAATTTATACAAATTTCTTAATAATTGAACTTATTTTTACGGAACTGAATTTATTTGACTGAAACATGATTAAGTTTAGCTGATGAAAAAAGAGCCTTGATCTCTTTCTTTTAACACTTTCTCAATATTTTATCTAAAGCAGTAAGAAAAACTATAGTACTTTATGTATTACAATTCCAATAGCATGCATAAATAAGTACTTGTGTACGTACGTACCTAATGGACGTGAATCGGATGCCCTCCAAGATATTATCCACAAGTAATCGGCGACACTCCCCTCGTCGTCCGAGGCGAGAGAGTAGTTCCCTTGCGCCGCACCGATTGAGAGCATGACCTGAATCCCCATACCTTGGCAAGCCGTAATGTAACTGCTGACCTTTTGGCAATTCACCAAGTGGTGCCATTCAGTAGCCTTCCAAGTTCAATTTGGTTGTTTGACCATTCCCAAATGCAGAAATAAATGCTATGTTTACAAACTTGATAACAACCCACTTTGGACACGTGTCTTAATGGCTTATGAACATTACCACCTCAATATATAGCAATTCCTCCACCATTGCTTTTATGGGAAGTGAAATTAAAATTGAAATGGTTAATGAATAATCAAATAAAGAGATGAAAATTTTTTACAACCATGATCTAATTTTAAATTTTGCTTTGTTTTTTTTTTATGTTGATGAGTATTCGAAGGTAATTAAGAAGACTAATTTATAGAGGAAAATAGTGGTTGACTTCAAGTCAAAGTCAGCAAAAGTTGCAAGAAGTTTCAAATCGAAAACGATGTGTTTTTATGTCTTCCAGTGTTAATTGAGCTAACATGAATGGACTAAAAAAAATGCTTTACTATGTGTTGAAAATATTAATTGCTTTGAACTCGTTCTCTAGATATTGTCTAATTTCCCCCAAATAATACGTTTACATACACTTTCTACAATTCTCAAACTATCAACTACACCAGTATTTTTTTATTTTTATTTCTATTTTTATTATTTTTATTTTTTTGCAAAACAGTCATTTCAATTGTCAGTTTTATTTTTTTTTTGTAAAACCACTAATTGAAATGGGGTTTTTTTTCTCTCTTCTCTTATGAAATTACTCATGTCCCTACCCAATTATCGGGAGCCACAGCATCTGGTGGGTCCCACCTGAACACTGGTAAAGCATGCGGGYCCCACATACCCATGTGATAAAGGCACCCCCAATAGGGTAGGCTCGTATTGTGTCAGGTGATGAAAGACTGACATACACAGTACCTCTGTCCCACATTGGTCAAATGTTGTACTTCCTTGTTCCCACATTGAAGGAAGAATCAAAAGCCTCCTCACCTGACCCTATAAAAAAGGATTTGGTGAGCCCATTCCAGGTATCTAATTCTGAACCCACCGAGTATAGTCTAGTGCCTATACCTAGCTTACTCGACCTTCAGTTAGGTCTCCTTGCTGACTTAAGCATCGGAGGGGTTTTTCCCGGAGATCTCCCGGGTTAGTCACCTTTGCTTGTTTTGCAGGTTAGCCGGAGGAGACTAGTGTCCATTCTCAGGACGTTGACGGAAGACACGTACGTACCAACTGTCATCCCCAGTCATCATTCTCACCCTAATACTCTATTGTTTTTCTTTGTAAGTTCCTTGAACAGGAACACATTGGCACCGTCTGTGGGGAAGACAAGCAAGCCATGGTCAGTACGTGTTACGGTGCTCGTGATGTTCAGTCTGCGGTCAATTAGCCAGGCACACGGGGAGGGCAGTCTCATCCCCCGAAAGGAGACACTGCCTCATCCGCCCCGCGTGATTCGGGTACTACGACAGGGGGAGAGAGGACCAACAGGCCCTCACCCATCCGTTTCCCTCAGCCGACTGACCCGGCCGCTAGGCAAAAGCTCAATGCCCTGCTCAAGAAGGTGAGTCTTCTCACCAAGCAACTAGAGAAGGCTCCGTAGACAAGGGACAACCCTCAGCCCACGCGCAGTCAGCAGCACACAGTGATGGTCCGCGTCCTCAGCTTCGTGCTTGGCCCGCCTCTGCATCAAGGCTGCGTCCGGGCCCTTTCAGGTTTGATTCTCCCTCGCGGGGACATTCCCAACGCGATACCCCCGGCGAGGCCCGGCCTGCTCCATCTAGAAGGGGGGAAGAAGCCCCTCAGGTCGCCGATCCAACAGACCCCCTCTGGATGCCCGAGTCATCATTGAAGAAAGAAGGCGAGATAGCCTGAATGCTCGCAATATCATCAAGAATCGCCGAAGCCAAGGCGCCGCCACTACAGCCCAGCCTCGAGTCTCCCCTCGCTGAGGAGACTCGGGCCGACCTTCTGCTCGACCTAG
>SNQN01003040.1:36359-65683 GCA_008642245.1 Bassia scoparia
GAATGGGGCTTATTAGTCCCTCGGGACTCAGACATCTCCAGGCTCATTAGCCCCTACACAAACCGATGCCTCCTATAGTCAGCCTCCCTCACCGAGGGGCTACACTTRTGTTAAAAACGAACCAATAGMCTTGGTGAYCTTCCTCCATCGGGAACACCGTCTAGGCACGATCGTTGGTCTGTGGCCTTCGAACAAGCAGCCTAGCCGGCTCCTTGACTAAATCCCTGACCGGGTACCCTCAGCCTTACAGGCTCGAGAGTTGCACAACCGGACCGAGGGGGTCGGGCATGGTTCTGCTTGACACCTAACCTCTCTCGAACCTCGGTATACGTATCAAGCATGGGGCTAATTGTCCCTACCCAATTACCGGGAGCCACGTGGCATCTGGTGGGTCCCACCTGAACACTGGTAAAGCATGCGGGCCCCACATACCCACATGATAAAGGCACCCCCAATAGGGTAGGCTCGTATTGTGTYAGGTGATGAAAGACTGACATACGCAGTACCTCTGTCCCACATTGGTCAAATATTGTACTTCCTTGTTCCCACATTGAAGGAAGAATCAAAAGCCTCCTCACCTAACCCTATAAGAAGGGACTTGGTGAGCCCATTCTAGGTATCTAATTCTGAACCCACCCAGTATTGTCTAGTGCATATCTAGCTTATTCGACCTTCAGGTAGGTCTCCTTGCTGACTTAAGCATCGGAGGGGCTTTTCCCGGAGATCCCCCGGGTTAGTCGCCTTTGCTTGTTTTGCAGGTTAACCGGATGAGACTAGTGTCCATTCTCAGAACGTTGACGGAAGACACGTACGTGCCAACTGTCATCCCCAGTCATCATTCTCACCCTAATACTCTATTGTTTCTCTTTGTAAGTTCCTTGAACAGGAACAACTCAGATTATAAATTTTCATAAAAATGAGGGGAAAATGATGAAATGCTCGTAATAAAAAAAAATGATGACATGAACAATATTTAGAGAATTATAAAAAGTTGAGCTTTATTTTGAAAATTGGAAGAATTTCCCACCACTTGCAAGGAAAGCGCTCAATTACTTTAAAGTGGAATAGTCATGCTGCTCATGCATGTGAATAGGAGAGTAACTCTCCTCACAACACCGTGTTGGGATTGTGGTGAATTGGTGATCAATCCCCTCAATTTTTTAATTCAAAATGTTTTTTTTATATAAAATGGAACTTGGAAACTCTGTAATAGTGTACGGTATATTAGGTAGGTTCCCTTTGTATTTTGGGTAAAATTTACCTTGAGGCTGATAGGTTGCTTTGTGGGGACACCTTGAAATCCCTTAGTTAGCCGACATTAATGTAGGYTGCTGGAACAATAACAATTACAATTGAGAGGTTACCTTGGCCGGTTAGTTTCGACGTCTAAACCAATCATATATATGCCATCTATGTCGAATCAACCTATGTTAGCAAAATTAAGTGGAAAAATGGATRTGGRCCAATTTCTATTTAGAKTTTAGTGAGTTACTTGGGCAGTCTAGCTTTAATTAGAGTAACGTCATAATATGAGTGATAAATTGAGAAGTCGTCTGATTGTTGAATAAAAGATGTCTATGTTATTTAATGTATGTCAATGCATGGATTTACCCCTTTATCGCCAATGTATAGTGATTAGTCTAATCCTCCCCGTTGAATGTATTCAAGCCATC
This sequence comes from Bassia scoparia, assembly GCA_008642245.1. NCBI lineage: Eukaryota > Viridiplantae > Streptophyta > Magnoliopsida > Caryophyllales > Amaranthaceae > Bassia > Bassia scoparia. Next base: position 38,033 of record SNQN01003040.1, read on the forward strand.
CGTCTGAACTTCTACGGAATACGTCTTGGATGAACATTGTTTGTTTTTTTTTACTTACTAGTGGAGTAAATCTCCATGTTGCACATTTTTTATTCTAATTGATGGTCATATTCATCATGATTGGATAAATTTGGCAAGGTGTAACGTTTTTTAAGAAAATGAATGCACGCCTAAACTTGGTATAAGATCTAATGCGTTTACAGCAGACATGTGGGACAAACAAATCTTAAAAATTCGAGCAAGTACTGCAACATTTCCTATAGCTCCTAAGAGTAATAAAAGACAGATTACACCGAGAATACCAGCCCATATCCAAGCGCACAGCTCGCATTGGTATCAAAACTCGTGAATAAACAACCTTCAAAAAACGAGACCAAGTGTTGGGTGTCTTAAGAAATGACCAACGCCTGTCCATGATCCATGACTAGAAATTTCTGTAGGTTAAACAACAAAAAAAGAGTTGGAATGACCAGTTGACCGCCTTTTTATTTTCTCCCATTTATGCTCACACCGATAACTTGTCACATTACGGTGACAAAACACTATAAAACTTCATAATAAGTGCAAATGTGCAAATAGCTAAAACTACTTTTATCAAACAAAAGCAGCACCTATTCCCAACAAAAAATGCTGACAAGCTACTAATGCTATAATCTCAAAAAAAAAGAAATCAAATGTTGCAGTCACATCCATAGACCCATAATCATAGAGTAGTCTTTTAATAGATTTTTTAGGATTTTTTGCAATAACTACCTCATTTGGACTTTTTAGAAAAAACTACCCACATTTCCATTTTATTAAAAAACTACCCACTTTTCCAAAAACCTTGTAAAAACTACCCACTCATGGATTCGGCAACCGAATACATCCTCCGGTCTCGTGGCCCTACTCTATGTGGTTTTCTTCTCCCTTTTCCGCTAATGTGGAGTCCCAAATCAGCCCATTTTTCCTCCCTTTAGACACGAATTTTCTCCATTTATTCTTTTCTTTTTTTTTTTTCAAAATCTATATAAGTACCCAAATTCAGTCAAATTGCTACTTGTAATTGATTTCTTTCTTTCTTCTTTTCTTTTTGGATTCATCTTCCATTTACTTTACTGTCAATTGCACTACTCCATATTACCAATTTCTGACCAACTTAAGTTCATGCAAAATGATTAAGAGAGGAGGAAGACGCATGGAAAGAGGGTAAATTGAATGGAATTGCAAGATTGGTTTTGATTGACTCATAGATTAGTTTGAATTGAATTCAGATCCAAAACCCTAAGTGCGACATTCTCGTTGCGTCCGGTTGTTATTGTGGCCCCAACTTTGCTTACCACTCCTAAATGTCGTCGGGTTACCAAGGTCCAGTGTTTTCCTTCTCTCTCCTCCAAGCCATGTTTCTGACTCCGGCAATTAGAAAAACCAGCGACGAGATTGTCGCCGACAAGCTTGCGTCGAGAAAAGATAGTTGAGACATTAATACTACAAGTAGCAATCCACTACGGTGCTCTTTCGGCACAAGATCGGCAGCTCAATTAGGTCCGTCATGCAACGACGACAGTGAAGAACAAGTTTCGGTGTAGAGTATGGCTAGTGTTGGTGTGTTGCATGGAAGTGGTAGGTTAAGGTGTGTTGGTGGGATGGCTGTGTTGGTTTGATGGAAGACGAAAGAACAAGTAGAGAAGAGGGAAGGAGAGAAATGAAAGCAAGGAAGAAGGAGAAAGAAATGAAATAGGGAGAATCGGGAGAAAAAAAAGAAATAGGAGTAATAAATGAGATGTGGCCTACATGACGAAAGGAAGGGAATGAATGAAGAGGTCGGGTCCACTGATCAAATGGTATTACATCCAACTGAAAACAACACTGGACGGTTTTTTAAATGGTTTTTGGAATGTGGGTAGGTTTTTTTTAATAAATGAAATGTGTTAGTTTTTCTCTAAAAAAAGTCCAAAGTGGGTAGCTTTTGGCAAAAATCATTTTTTTACTCGTTACGATGTTGTTTAATTCTATTATGGAAGTTATATATTTAACTTGTTGTCAATCTTTATATAATAAATACTGCAAAGTTTATATGCATGCAGATGCACACAATAAATTTTATTTTAAAAAATTGGAGAATTTCCAACCAAATGCAACAAAAAGCGCTCATTACGTTAATAGGGAATGTCATGTCTGCTCTGCCATTGATAGGACAACCTTCAAATCAATCATCAATATCAATAACCAATCTAAAGCACAGTCCGCTCTGTACTCTATAGCTGACACATGTCCTTTGTCGTCAATTCTTTCCGCCCATGTTTCCCATATACTATTATTTCGGAATTAAATTATTTTTACAATAAAAATATCTTGAAAATATAAATTTCCTTCTTCTATATTTTTTTTTGTGAATTCAACGAACTATATTTTCCATTAAAATATTTTGACATTAATGACAATTATAACTAACTAAGCGTATGACATCCACAAATAAATATATTTGACAAGTTACACCTTTTGACTATTATCTTTATTATGTACAACTCAATTATATTTGCATAATAAAATTGATTTTATGATATTAATAATAGATAAAATTTCAATTAATCTTTCCTATTAATAACTCGTAATGAGACTCATAAAATAATCATGCAATAATGTACTAATTCACTTTTTCCCTTAAAACATATTTTTTGAAAATATCCTAGACTATAGCATCATATAATATATATATATACAAAGTTTTAATGACCCGGTCCACAATAAACTGTATTTGAACCTGGTAAATACGTTGACTTGCCTTATCCTTCGCTCCCTGCGTGTTAGACTGTATACTTGACTTTTACGATTTTCGTCACGCATGTCTCCCACTACACAAACTAATTAATTCTTTTATTCTCACCCATATAGTATCAAATTGAAGTACAAGTACATGTTCTCCTTTATTTAGTTAGTCGGCTGAGAACATTTTTCTAAAAAAAAATAAATTAATAGTTTACTTTGGTTAATTTTTTTTTTTTTTACTTTAATTATTCTTCGTCAGTTAATCATTCATAGTGCTTTGCCCTATTAGTTGTTAGTGTTTCAATTCTATCATATCAAATATGGTACAAAATATTCATTTAAAATACATATTCACACTCAAGTGTTAAGATCTAAGGTAAATATCGATTTATAGATTGATAATATATTATATGATACAAAGTAATTATATCATATTAAAGTGTACAATATAATTCAATTACATTAATATCGTACTCCGTAACAAGTATAATAATAGGTAATATGATATTACAAGTACATGACATCTTATTAAAGTAAGAGATATAATATAGGATTTTTGTCAGAAACCCCCTTACTTTTACTACTTTTGTCAGAACCCCTTCCTTTTATTTATTTTACAAAAACCCCTTACATTTAGCCAGTTATAGTTGCACCCAATCGAGTTTCCTTAGCTATCTCTTGTTAATCTCTAGAGTGGGCCCCAAACCTCTAATTATGTGATTGTCTTTCTTACCCTATTTACCTCACTCCCCAACCACCCTTTCCCTTTCATTACTCTCTCCTCATATTCGATTCTTCCATTCTCAAGTCATCAACTGTGTTGTACTTTCAATGGATTCCTCTGCATGTCAGAAAAAGGCAAAAAAATTATATGTCGGTGAAGAAAGAGATCGGAGCCCAAAGTCAGTATTTTACCTTTAACCTAATATTCTTTTTTTTAATTGTAAAAGTTGTCGAATTTGAGTTTAATTAACATTGGATTTTGTCTGATTACCTTTTTTTTTAAATGGGACTTGATTTTGTCTCGTAATAGTATATAGAGTGATATTTGACGTAGAATTGAATTAAATAATACCTTGCTTATTGAGATATTTTTGTCGGTGTTATGATCTTGTGATTAAAAAACCCTATTATTTGAGTACTGATTTTTTTTTTTGTTTTTGCTTTTGCTGATTGAAGTAAAAAAAATCCTCCATATGTGTTGTTAGTTATACACTTGGGGTAAATTTGGACTGCTTCGTTGTGAATATGGGTTATGTAGGTGGAACTTTGTGTCTTGTTGAAGGAGTGTTGTTAGCTACCTTGACTGTGAGATCATTGGGATCATGTGATGATTCAGGTCGCAAAGTAGTGTTCAGTTGTGATGATGAGTTGGAATGTACTATGTTGTTAGCTGCAAAAAGGTATGAAGCATGGGAGGAAGTTGATAGTGGATAGTGATTTAAATAGCTCGTTGAAACTGTAGAACTTTCACGCGGCTTGTTGTGATATGTATTGAATGTAACAAAGCCACAACCCCCAATTCAACACTTTAGGAGTAAAAATCCTTCTTATAGGCCTCAATCCATAGGCCTAGACTTTGCAACTTTGGTAACCCTATGTTGTGGGGCCATTTTGTTCCTACTCCTAGCGCCATATCCCAGTCCAAGACCATATTCAACCCACCCACAGCCCACAAATCTTCCACTCAAACCCATCTTATCAACCCACCAGCCACAACTATCCCCCTCAAAACTTGTATTTGTCAAACTCTGAGTATTGCAGCCATATAGGCTTAAAAACAATATGCACCTGTGTACTTCTTTTGTCTACTGTTTATGTATGAACCTCTATTTGAATGTATAAAATTCCTAAGTATGTGTTGGTTCCTCATATTATCAAAATCAATGAGAATTAAAAACATTTGCAACAAAATAATACTTCATTCATAAATTTGTTCATTACAATATCAAAGGAGCAAAAACAACAACCGTAATCAACTCACCTGTTAATAAACATCAAAAGAAAATGGTAAAAAGACCCATACACTAGTTTACAACAATATACAACAACACAAAACACAAATACAAACACAAGAAAGAACCCCACAACAAATCCAAGCGAAGACCATCTCCTTCACTCACAGATGCATCAAAGCTTGAATTCGGTTGTTCATGCTACGCAATTCACTCTTTAGACATCCCATTTCCACAAAAGACCTTTGTATCTCCCAACGTCAAATTCATTTAATAGCAACCTCTCCACTCTCATCTGGTTTTCATCAGCACGAATTCAAAACAAACCACACCCATCACTCTGACTATTTGAATTTGACACAATAGTACTCGCTCCCTGGATTCAGCTTGTGTTTGAACACTAACTCTTCTGAGGTGCACAAGTGACTTAACACCATTGGGTATAATTGCAATTACCTACGCAAGTTCATTAAAAATAAAGCCAAATTATTGAGATAAACAACAATAAAAAACATGCATTTCATTTACAATAAAAAAACATCACAACAAAGATTGATTTTTAGGTTTGGGTTGAACAATTGGAAGCTCACACAAGATTTTGGTCAATGAATTTTGATGATAAACGTGGAGAGAAAGAAAAGGACGTTTGAGAGGAGAATGGGTTATATATAATAGAGGTGTGGGCCCCCTCTTAGAGACTTAACAGAGATAGCTAACGAACTCGAATTTGGGGCTGAACCATATAACGTTGCTCAAAGGTAAGAGCGTTTTTGTAAAATAAATAAAAAGTAGTGGAGTTTCTGACAAAACAGGTAAGTAAAATAGGCGGTTTTCTGCAAAAAATCCATATAATATAAGAGTACATGAATATTACACAAAATATAAAATAATAATATATGATACTAAAGTATATATTGATCGTATATAAGTACACAATAGTCATGCAGATGTCTATATTACACAAAGTACAAGATATAGAGTAACGATACAAAAGTACATATATATATGGTAATTAAAGTACAATTATAATCAGTCTATGATGTAACTTCACAACAAGTTATAAGATATAAGTATATGATACAAAATTATATTATATCGTTTAAAGTTCCACTACTCCGATATATCATTTTAAGTACATAATATTAGACACCGAGTTTCATATACAAGTATATGATAGGAAAAAAGTTTACTATATCATATTAAAGTTATTTTATCAATCATAAGTACATTATATATTACAAAGACGTTATATAATATAAAAGTTACTGTTTATCATTCATGAGTACATTTAATACACAAAGTTTATAAATTATAAGTATACGATACAATAATATATTGTATCTATTAAAGTAGACAATATCATACAAACAATATAATATCACCACACAAGTATAAAGTATAATATAGGATACAAAAGTACATTAAAAGAATAATCAGACAAAAAATATAATTACATTGTATATGATACGAAGTGGATTATAACGTATTAAATACACTAACATGAGAGAAGTACATTATATCACACAATATAAGATATATTAAATTATTATTATACGATACCAATAAACATGAATATACATATTAAATAGTTTTTATCAATTTAAAGACTTTATATCCACCATTATAAGTGAAGTTATTTGCGTAAATAATATAAATAAAAAAAACTTCGTATATGTTAAAAGAGCCGTATTTTGTTAACAGAAACAAACAATCCATACCCCACGTCTTCTTCTAACTTCTATAAACTCTAATTATGCAACAATGGTGGATATAATTGCCATAAGTATACAACAAACTAAAGCATAGCAAAAGCTAACTTCAAGCACAAAAATTTATGATGAAACTGATTAATCGATAGAACCTCGATTCACAATGTGTGGTGAACAATGGAGCGAATTCGAGCTTGTGATGCAAGACTCGCTTAGTGTGAAAAATTTGATAAGAAGCGCGTGAAGATTAAGAAGAGAGCAAAAAAGCAATGTAATCTTCAACAAATCAAGAACTAGCTATGATCTGATTAGGAATATATATGTTTAGGAGTGAATTGGATTAAATTGAGAATTTGTGATGACCTTATGAATGAAGCAGCAAAAAAATTATATTGGATCACGCTGGTGCTTCTAATCAATGGGGCAACAACTGGGCTGTTGTCGTTTGGATGAGAATTGAAAGTTTCACAATAGAGTTCTGTTTGGGGTTCACATATAGTTAACGTACTCCGATCCACGCCAAAACGGTTTGATAACTTTATATATTTGAAAGTTACACCTTTGATATATGATCTTTAATACTGTCACCGTCTCTATAGTATATTGCATGTTATATATGTGCATCTTTTATCTGTAATATTAAATAATAGATAAAATTTACATAATTTTCCGACTAATATAATAAGTGAGACTCGTAAAATAATCATGCAATAATTTACTAATTTACCTTCACTTATAGCCAGAATATGCAAGAAATATTGTCATATCGAATCATAATTTCTATGTAAAATAATATCATATCATAGAGATTTTCTGACATGCTATATAGTCGGTAATAGAGTGACATTCATTATCAAGGGTATTTAAAAAATAGTTTTTTCTCTAACATTATATAAAATAGAATAAAAAATTATAAAATCTGATATACCCTAATAAATATTAATTGTAGTTGTGTCTGCGCGCGCGCCGTGTATTCAGGTTTTTGTGGAGAATAGAATTATTAATTAATCAGATATCGTTTATTAATTGAGTACCGAGTAAGTTTCATAGTTTAAAGAATAGGAAAATTTCGCCAAATAACTACCCACATTATGAGATTTTTTTAGAAAAAATAACCACATCCTTTATTAAAATAACTACGCCACTTTGTTGCAAATCATTGAGAATTCAACCTACCCGTTAACCGTTTTTACGCTAACACTGTTCACCACTCATCCACACCACCCTTCAACCACCATCCTCACTCCTGCCACCCTTCAGCCACTCCCTTCACTACACACCCCTTCTGCCACCACTTCCCTCACGCTTACCACCTTCAGCACTCCTCACTACAACAACCACCCTTCACCCACGCTCCGTCCCCCTCCCCAGTAAAGGTGGTTAGAGCTCGAAGTGGCATAACAATGCAGAACTTCCCAACAGAAATGATCTCAAAATCCTTATCAAAATTCCAGTAAATGTGTAATGTTCTTCGTTTTCACTGCGTCTGCAAATTCATGCACATTGCTGATCAAAACCCCAATTTCATCAACACTACCTCAATCAACCCTAATGCCACTCACATTCTCATCGTCCAAGTCAACACTCTCCATCCAATCTCCGAGTTCGACACCAGCCGAGCCGACTCGGTTCTACCACTCAGCTCCGCCGCCCTCTAACCCCGCACCGGACTCCATTTCCTCGAGCTCCTCAATGCCGTTTGCATCTCAAAACCGCACGGTCAGTTTACTCAATCCTCTCCGATTTCACATTCACAAGCTTCCTCCTGCCAAATTTCCCAATTCCCTGGGCTTTACCTTGTCGGTTTTCGGGTTCGCCGGATTGATGATGTCGAAAAACGAAGTTAATTGTTTAGTATTGAGAACGATTCGTGAACATCAAGGTATTTTATACTTTCCGCTACTTTGGCGGAATTGGGTCGGTGCTTGAATGCCTCTGATATGAAAACAAGCCTGTGACTAATTCGCTGAATTCGAAAGCAACTTTGGCTGAATTGGGTCGATGCTTCTGAAGGGTGGTTGTAGTGAAGGGAGTGGCTGAAGGTGGTAGCAGTGAGGGAGTGTGGCAGAAGGGTGTTGTAGTGAATGAGGTGGACTGAGCTGGCAGGGTGAGGGGGCTGGTGCTGAGGTGGTTCATGGATGAGTGGGTTAACGGTGAATGTTGCGTAAAACGTAACGGTAGTGATTTCTATGATATTTGCAAAAAGTGATGGTATGTTATTTTAATAAAATGGAATGTGGGTAGTTTTTTAAAAAAGTCTCAAATGTGAGTAGTTTTGACAAATTTCCTTATAAATATTCAACTCTTATTATTTTCTTTAAGATATGAATGATATATTGATGTGATTGGTCTTTTTTGTTGTTGCACATTAATTGTAAAGAGCTTAACGATGCTTGCAAACACTCTATATAAGTACGAGTATTTTTATATAATTACGTATTTTTTCTATATTTACCTTATCTTGTGAAAATTTCACTCCTTTCTCATCTCCACTTCAACTACCCAAACACCTCAACCGGACCCACCACGCCTCCTCTTAATTCTCCCTTTTCCCAACAATAATTAAGTAAATTTGATATGACATTAATAGATTGTTCAAATTATATTCATAATTTTTACATTAGAATGAGAACAATAAGAGAAATTATATGTCTAAATTATAGACTATTGATCTGAATTTAATATTGTTGGCCATGTTGCTGGGTGGTTGTTGGTACAGGACCGCAGTGGATGATTTTGTGTGTGGTTGTGATGTGGGGCATGAAGTCAGTAGACTAGGGGTATGTTCGGTAGTTTTGATTGGTGGTGGGTTTAGCCTGTAGAGGTAGTGGTTGAGTTGTTGGAGAGAAGAGAGGGGTTATTATTTAGGGGTTTTGTCAATTGCGAAGTAATAAAAAATGTTGGATTGTTTTTGACATTTTTTGTGCAACGATGTTTAACAATTTCTTTTTGGCTGATTCTTTTGTGTGTCCAAAATATTTAAATTATGCTGTATGTGATTGAAGTCCATTAAGTTGTGGATTACCATTTGGCACATAATTTGGTATAACGTGCATCATCGCAGAACTTAGCTAGTACTCTACTAAAGGGCGCAGGTCAGCTTTCACTCTATATCTGACACGTGTCGCTTGTTGGACTCACTGCTTTCCGCCATTTTTCCTGCACTATATTTCCGCCGAATAAAATATATTTTGTATTATAAATATCCTAGAAAATAATATTACCTATTTTTTTGAAATTCATCGAACTATATTTTCTCCTAAGAATATTTTGAAATACTCCCCCTTGAAATATCATTTAATTTAGAGTTTGGTCCGAAACTGTCTGAAATCGTCATTTCTTCGATGACCTAGAAGGTTGTGACGAAATGTCTGGCAAAATTCGAGCTGGTCGTCCCGAGATGTCATTTTTTGGTCGAAAAAACGTTGTGTATACATCACTGAAATGAGGATACCGGACCAATTTCGAAAACTGCCAAAATTTTACCTTGGTTTCATATGACCATATAATGATGTCATGAAACCTTTTGGGTTGATAGAATCGATTCGGAGTCGCCAAAGCCAAATTGCTCAGTCTATGCTATGATTTGCAAATTATAATATCCCTTATATAAATTATACTTTATAAAATTATTTGTATATCTGGCAACATTGATCGATTAATTTCATTAACAATGTATTTAATTGTTGTGTCCACTTGGTTTGCATGTGTGTATGTTTAGTTTGGGTTACTAAATCAGTTGCGGTGCAGTCCAATTACAGTCTATATTCAATCGAAACATCACTATATATATTACTTCGTATAGTGAGAAAATAAGCCGATATTCAGTCGAAAAATTACGGAGTACATTAAATTAGTCTAATGTCTAACTTGCTTTGTCATTTACTGCTTCTGCTCATTTTCTTTTACTATATTTTCAAGATAAAGTATATTTGTAATTATAAAATACTCTTAAAAATATAAATTTTACTTTTTTGAATATTCCATTCTTACTAGTTTCCCTAAAAGTATATATTTACAAATTAAATCAGACTCCGCAATATACTTGCAAATTATATTTTATATTCTATATATGTATTATTATACTTTATTTCTGTGTTATGATATATAGTCAATTACTATGTATGAGAAATAAATTAGATGTAACATAATTAAAAAATATTTTAAATGACAATACATACTTTCATTGATAATGTATCAAATATAGGATCTAGGAATTTAGATTGTGATAGCTTAAGGTGTCGATTTTGAGGTCGGTTTGGATTTGACACGCCGGGATTATAAAAATTTATGTCCTGATTTTTTATGTGTCCAGATGTCATATTTATAACCTCATTTATTTCCATAAAAAATTCATTATCTTTTTTTTTTAAAAAAAAAAACTAATTTGTTATCCTGAATAACAAGAGTTTGATAATATAGTGTCCTTTGATAAGCATTTTCTACAAACATAAAACAACTTATGACAGTTCAAAATTTGATACATTGGCTAAAATTTCTAAAGACTTTAAATAGTGATATATAATCTACAAATCAACAAAATATTAAAAGTTCTAACCCACTGAGTTGAAATGAGTCGGGTTGAAAACTAACACTTTTAGCAGATTGAAACACAAGTTAGATTTAAATGGTCAAAAATCTCAAAAGCTAGTCAAACTCATAACTTGTGGGTCGGGTTACTTGTTTTTATTTTCAGTCGGGATCTGAAAGTTAAACTCTTTATTATTAGAGTTCAGATGTAGGTATAAAAAATTTCGAAATACAACATAGGATACTAAATTATAAGATTATCGAAACGTCCAAACCGCGTTGAAAAAACTATTATTATTATTATTATAAGTATTTTTGAATAATATATGATTAAAATATGAAGAAAATTAACTTAAATTCTCTAAACATTCCGTCATCAACTTTCATTCCTAGATCATCAATTCATCATTATAAATATTTAAAGTGAATTTTAATTTAATAAATAGTTTTTTTTATTTTTAATAAAATGTACATCGCACTTCGGAATTAATCTTGTAAAGACTAAACGGGACTTGGATACGAAGGGAGTATTATTAAAAAAGACTAGTAGTAGTGTTATTCACAACATCAACGACGAATGTTGCTGTCAATACATTTATTGTTAAGGTAAACCTGTATACATTAATGGCCATGTAGTAAAACAGAAAAGTACATGCAACAACGTAACTTATAATACGGAGTACTTTGGCACACACAAAAATTATAGTTTCATAGTGGTATGTAGTTCTGGTTATTAATAATTAGACAGTTGGCTTGATGCGAGAACTATAGCTAGTTTTCGCATCTTCGGCTCGATTCCCACAACATGACTCCTCCATATTTGTCACCAAATCCCTTGACAAAGGAATGACTTGGTTTACAAGGGTTTTGCGAAGGAACAAACCCACTCCCGGCAGCATCGCTGGAAGCCGGCAACCGACGAAGAACTTCTTAGCCGGGATTTTCGAGGTCCATGTTCTCCAAGAATTCTTGAAACTATCAAGGTTCCCGAGTCATCTCACAAGAAGGGTTGTTGTAAAATTGAATCCAAACAGTCGAAAAGCCCGTCGTTAGGCGCCGTTGAGCTCTTGTCGGGGAAAGGCATTGGGTGCAGCGGTTAAGTATACTTTCTTGCTTGCTTGTGGCCACGTTGGTGACGAGTCTCCTTGCTAGGGCTGCGTAATGTGGGGTTCCCAACTCGATGTCGAAATCTATGCGTCTAGTACAGCATCACCTGCGGTGGATGTGTACGGTTCCAACCATGCCAAAATAATATTATTAGCTTAGAGATGTCAAATTCTATTTCTATATACCAGTTTCAATTATTAGTAGATAAATTAAGTATATTGATTAGTTGTTGTGTTGAAATAAAAATGCTGAGTTCACCGCAACAACTATATACCAATATATATAATTGTAGCTCTTAAATACTAAAGCATTTGTGGAGACTTTTTTTATTACTCGCAGTCTGCGTATCAAATGAGGTGTTGATTTAAAATTAAGAATGTTCGCGAGCATGGGTGACATTTAAAATCGATTCAACTTATACATATGGGATAATTTATAAGTAAATCATTTAATTGCTTAGTTTAAGGAAAAGCTCCTTAATTATTGTCTATGGTAAATTTCATATCACATACGTACAATGACACAAATTTAAATATGCTTGCTGATAACATGGTACGTAATACTGATGATTGTTAATAATTTTAAAAAATGATAATAAATAAATTATTAACGGTCGTCAGTATTACCATGTTATCGGAAAACGTATTTAATTAATTTAGACATGTAGTAAGTAGCATACCTAGTGGTCGAGAATTGGACTTCCCAGCAAGAAAATGATCCCATAGGTAATCAGCAACACCTCTAGCATCCGCGGCCGAAGACAGRGAGTACCCCTCGGCACCACCACCAATGGAGAGCATGACCTTGATCCCCATGTTCTGGCAAGTCCTAATGCCGTTGCTGACTTTACGGCACCCGCCATTAGCGGGGTCACAGTGGCCAGCCAAGTTGATTTGGGGTGCTTGGCCATTCCCAAAAGTGGAAAGAAATGCTATGTTTACAAACTTGTACAACCCACTCTTACATGTGTCTGTTAATGTTCCCTCATCCTCATTTTGGCCCCAATATATTGCAATTCCTCCTGCATTGGCTTTTGAMGGCAAGGATGTTASTATAGTTGTGATTATTAGAACTAGTAGTAATAAGAAATGAGATGAATTGTTTTTAAAACTCATGATTTTTTTGGGTTGGATTTTCATATTTTTTGAAAGTATTTGTGTTATATTTATTGAGGAAATAAAGGTAGACTTTGAAGTTTAAGGCCTAGTTAAAGTCAACAGGTCAATTGGTCAACTGTGCTTGACTTAAAGAGTCAACTTTGATGGCCAACGAGCTGTCTTTATTTTGGGGGTGGAAACTGGAAAAGAGTAATGGAAATTTGGTAGTGTTAGACTTTTCGGTTAGATGGCATTAATWAGTCTCATTAGTCATTTGTTGGTGGTATAAAAAGTCGCTAATATGCACCCACTGTCTAGCGTGAATGATAAATCTGTAACAGTGATTTACAATATGATAATACATGTAAATAATAAGCATATACAATTGTGAAGGTGACATTTTTTAAAAAAAATATGTCTACCCGGTTCATCGGAGTCAGGGGTGAAAGTTCGATTTACGATTTGGTTTATAGTCAAAATCGAATCCAAATCGTAAAAATTCGGTTTTGAAATTTTGAAACCGYAAACCAAAATATTATTGGAACCAAACCAAATTAATTCGGTTTTTTTATTTAAAACCAAACCAAACCATATTTTTCGACTAAATATAATAAATCAGTTTAAATCAAACCAAACCGATGCATATCAGTTTTCAGACTTTAAATTACAAGTTTAAAACATCAAAAAAATGTTATTGACTTTGCAAATGGAATAAAAATGACACAGTAAATTTATTCTACTAATTTGCAGCATAATAGCAGCATTACACATTGTCATCTTCAATTGTCATCTTCAATCTGTAACATAAAAAATGGCAACAACAACAGCCAACGAACTAGCCAAGTTATTGGGCTATTGACTAATATTTTAATAAGGCCCATATAATGAGTACATGTACCTAATTTCGGTTTGGTTTTCGGTTTTTTTAAGCCTCAAACCGAAACCAAACCGTAAACCAATTTTTTTAAATTTTTCAACCCAACCAAAGACAATTTAAAAAAAAAACGAACCAAATTTATAAATTACGGTGTTTGGTTTGATTATTCGGTTTTTATCCGAATTACCTTTCACCCCTAATCAGGCATTTACCTCCAACTTATATCCAGATTCGACTCGAGTGCTATACACCTAATCTTATGAGTAGGTGTATCTCTCAAAACAGGAAGCTTTCTTCATACGGTGCGGTTCAAATCCAAAAACCTCTTTCTGTTATTAGTAACATCAAACATGAGCTTACACCACGTTGAGTCAACTCTTGTTAGTTCTAGTGAAAGATGAACAACATACAAATAAACTTTTTACATTATTATATATAACGTATATATTTGAAATTGGAATAATTTCCTTTGCGCACCTCACTCAATATATGATTGTTTAATTACTTTCATATGGTTTGACATTTGTTAAATTACTTAATTTGTTCTTTTTTTAATCTACATTACATGTTCAAGTTTCTTAATAAAAATCGTTTACTTTAACTGAACTATAACTGACAAAACAATTGAACAGAACTTAGCCCGCTAAAGGCTAAAAATGTCTAAGTTGTCCCGTGTGGACTTTAAAAGAATATGTTTTCTTCCCCTTCTTTTCTCGAGACATGTAAACAATATGCTTTCTCCACATACACAAAGTTGTGTTTGAGTTAAATTTGAGAGTGCAAAAAAAAAGGCAAAATACCCCATTTATTCTTGCCAAACACTATTTTGCACAAGCCCAAAAACCCTTCTAATTACGGATACAAAAATATGTAACTCTACTAATTCTACCAATACTATTATATATTCTATACTTAGTGATGTATTGATTTATTGCATGGTTTTCCCCTCATTCTCTTGCATTTTAGATGATTTTGGCCTACCTAAAGGCCTTGTTGCCTACTAAATTGTCGTTTAGTGTTTATTGATTATTTCAGATCTTTTCAATACTTTGGATCGATTTTAGGTTGATTAGAAGTCACTACGGAGCTTCACGATGTAGCACGAGCATGGATCGAGCGGAATTGGGCTGAGCACGAAATCCTAGCCCAAACGATTGGTTTGAATCCCAACCGATTCGGTTCACTTCAAAACCGATCGTTTGGCATCCCGGTTTTGGCTCTCGATTATGGCTGATTTGTAATTAATGAGGATGCATTCTTGTAATTAAGCAGCTTTATTTTAAATTAGAAAATAACAAAGAGTATTTTAAGGGCGAGAAATATTACTCCAATTTATAATTATTCTATAGATCTATAGAGATTAGATTCAAAAACTGAATTACGTATTGTGGAACCTCTAGTTTGGCATTTCTATAGAATTCATTCTTCATTCTATAATTGCAATCGATTGCTTTGGTAATTATTTCTTCTTTATTCGTCTTATCATTACTTTAATTGTTTTATGCTTTTATATATTGCTGTCAATTGTTATATACTTTTGCATTATTGCTTTTAATTGTTCTATGCTATGATTATGTTATCCCCAATCGCAATCGAGACATGTTTAATTTGAATATGAGCGAGTAGTCTAATTTCGTAGAGCGATCGGCGAGTCTATTACAATATGATTGACTCTATATTGGTTGATTCAATTCATGGCTGGCTTTTAATCAATTCCTATTAGAATTGTTATTATGTTAATCAATTCGTAGGGCCCAACTTATGCTTAATCTGATTAGTCACAAGTCTCTAGATCTAGCGATTGAGACTTAGAACAAGATCAACATCAATAGGTAGAATGAGACTATCCTAGGTCGAGAGATACGGTTAGGAGTAGTTCTATGGTTCAATTGATTCGAGAGAACTTTGATCCTATTTTGATTATGCCATGTTATGAATTGTTGATGCCAATTACTGTTAATTACTACTATAGTGAACCATAGCTCTAGATTCGTTAATTATATAGCTTAATCTCTTTTGTTAATCGTTGTCATTTATGTTTTAGTTTAATCAACAACCTCACACAATCATTAATTATCTTTTGTTAGTTAGATGCTTTATTCAATCTTAGTCCAGTAGTAGTTGCTTTCCTTGCGATACGACTCCCCTCGTTTTACACTAGCTTCAGGTTAGTTCTAATAGGTATTTTTAAATAGGCACGACGACCAAAACCTGTCACTTAGGTCTACCAAAGATAAATAAAAACTAAAATGGGAACTACCAAAGAGAATTTCCTTAAAATAAATAGCTTCAAGCATTATCTCCATTTTGACTCCGACTCTTATTTTAAGCTTCTGCTCAATGCTTTATTCACTACTTTGCATTCATCATCGTTGTTACTGTTTACACAGAAGCTTAATCAATGGTGGTAATCACTTCAGTACATACCGACTGTTGATCGAAAGAACATATGTTGTAATTCAGTAGTTTCAGAAGACAAGCCATCATTAATGATGTTAGATTACAGAATGATTTAATCATACAAGAGATAAATTATGGTTAGCAGATGAAACCAATAATCACAACTAATATCATCTCTAACTTCTCTACCACCCAAACTTCCTTGTCAGATCCTAGACTGCAAAGTTTAATCGCGCGAACCATCTTATAAACAGGTTTGGAAAAGGATGAGTCCTTCGATGGAACATTTAAAACAACTGAGGAATGAATTTCATAATTACTTTGAATGGATGACCAACTTCTCTGCCACTAACCGGACTCCTGCACTTTGTTGGTAATCGTATGTATCCAAGGAGAGAAATGCGTCAACCAAACCCCCAGCAGTAAAATAATTTTCAAGTTCTGCAGCATCAAATTTACTGAAAACAAGCTTCTGCTCTGCTCCTGAAGAAGCCTCTTTCTGGAATATATCAGTACCATACTTTGCATCGTTACCAGTTACAATCGTAGGTATACTGCACAAGTAGAGGAACGTGCACTGATTAAAAATAACATTTTTGTAAACAACCYTACAATTTTTTAGTCTAATTATAATCATCAAATTRGGGAGTGTAGCAATAAAGGCCACAAAAGAGTACATTGGAAACTCAGCATATGGTGTATTTGCCATCATTAGAGTTTGTTTTGCAATTCACTATTGGAAACTCGACCCTAAAGAAGAGCTGCAAATTCTTTAGTCTTTAGTCTTTACCATAGTTGATTTTCAATTTTATCAAGAATTGCTAGCTTTAGATATACTGAGCGAGGGAGGGAGGGGGAAGACTTACTGAATTCGTATAGTAGGGAAGTTCCAATATCCATTCTTTCTGTTTACCACAGATCTCCAATCAGAAGTGCTACCAGATTCCATAAACAACCTCTGTGCATGATTATCACATGCATCCAAGACTTGACATACACTTGGAGGAGCATCAACCACAAAGCTTAACCTTGGACGGCCTGCCTGATCGACAAACTTTGTACTGATTCCAAATCGGACTTTCATATTGGTACACTGAAGCTTCAATATGGCATTGTCATGAAGTATCTGAATCCTATTACTCCCACGATAAAATGGAATCGGAAATGCACTAATGGAAGTAATAATTACATCATCAGGAGTTAAATAACCAGATGAACTGCTGCAGCCCTCAGATATAGTCAATGGGTGAGATATCTCTCGGGGGGGTTCAGCATTATCATCTTGAATGGCATCTTCCATTATTTCCTCAGAGAGCCTTCTCATATTGAAAGGTTCTGTTTCAGGTCTACTAGGATCAACAAAATGGAGTATCTGTTCCCCCAAGTTTTGATTTGAATGGTTCTCATGCCTGGGATTTGTGTCAGGAGTGTAATTCATTTCCATTGGCAAAACTCTCCCACCACTACGAGTTATTCTAGCAGTAGAATTAGGAGACACCAAACTATCACTAGCAAGAATGTCTGGAAGACTAGACTCCTGTGCACACAGAAACAAAGGATTATCTTATTAGATCATATGCYACATTGTTGATCTCACACAAAGGCCAATAAAAAGTCAAGGAGCTAATTGGAAGTGAAAAACAGAAGTCAAATTATCAAAAAAAATGACGTGATAGAGAAAGGGAAAAAAAACAGAATAAATATAAAAGATTTTCAATGTGCAAGCCTAACGATATGGTTTTAATTTATATATTCAAGAAATAGGATATCAAATTAGTTCATACGAAGTATATTAGTTCATATATTGCATCAAAAAAATTAGTTCATTATTAATGGAGTCAGCGACCATCTCCCAACTCCCACAATCAAATAGAATAATTAATCAGATGACTAAAACAAGAAACTAATTAAAGTCCATAGGTCATGGACAACTTCTTTCATTTAGCAAGAACAATACATCTGTTTCTCCCACCACCCAACCAAAGGTAGATTCATTAACCACTCCCTGACCCACACACCCACACACAAAAAAATCCTCTTCCCAGTTTATCTCCCTCTTTCTATTTGTTTGGCAGAATCCCTCTATCTCTTACAAGTATAAAGTAAGAATATAAGGAATAGACTAGCCTTTCCTAAAAGCTAATCAACCATGCAGAAAGGATGTAAAAGCACAATAACTAGGTTAAGATGTATGAGTCTGCTACACAACATACTTAACTTCACTAGCTATTCTAAGTTAATGGGTGAAGTTAAAAAAAATTAAAAAAAAAATAAAAATAAAAAAAATAAAGTACTAGTAGATGAATTACCAGGAAAAGGACAGTTGCACAATACTTGAGAACTTCAAGATTCATACGCACATCATCCAAGCTCCTAGAATCATTGAAGAAAAATAGATGAACAAATAATCTTAAGCGGGAATCCCCAAAATGTGAAAAACAACAGGATAGAAAACAATTTAACAAAGTCATCACACTGCCTATTTCCTAGTTCTCATCTATCATGTAATCTGCCTATTTACATAGTGCTATTATGAGAAAGCCAACTTCCAGATATAGATAAACACTGCCATATGTCAGTGGACATTAAATGGYTAGGAATGAGAAAAAAAGACCCATTTGGCCAAGTATTCATAAAGCTAAATCAAACAGCTTTTCCAAACCCCTTTGTCAATTATCAATCTGTTACAACCACAACACTACTTAATCCATAACAATATCACCAATGTAGCAAAAAAGTTGTGGGATAAAGATGGGAAATTAGCAAAATACCTATGAGTTTGCTGGCCCAATCCAAAATATGTAGCGAGAGTGGCCATCTGAAAAGCATCAACATGAGATATCGATCAAAAKATAGCATTTACATACAACATCGAGATTCAAAAGGATTGAGATTTTATTTTACGATCAGTTAATCAGAACCTCATGGAGAAACTATTTTATCTTTAGTGACCAAGAAATGAGAGAACCAAATATATTGGATATTCTTGACATGTGAATTAGAACCATTACTCTATCAGCACCAAGCAACCCCAATTCTACCCCTACGTTATTGCAAATCCAAATGCCTTTGTTACCTCATAATAAAGGATACTTGTAATATTCTGCCACCACACATTGTTTACTATGCTGAATTGGGATATTAACTCGTTCTTTCCTAGASATTAAAGATATAAACCAGTTTTTTAACTGATGGCGTAAAGACTATAACTTTTTCACCTCCCCCTGTTCTAGTTTTTTCTTGTTCTTTAAAAGAGGAATTGGTAGCGAAAGAGAAAAGAAATGTTGAAAAAACACATTTATTCACCTTCGTCTGTAACACAAAAACAAGCCTCTATCCATGATACTAATATTATAACAACATCAATCACCAAATCAAGTATCTTTTCAAAATAATGTGATACCGCCCAATTTCAGCTAAATCAAGCAGAATATGCAACAATGGCCACAAAATTTACTAGTCCATCTCAATTACTAAGATTTTATATCTCATATCAGCTAGCTAGACATTGTCAATATTTAAATTTAAACCAAAAAAAAAAAAAAATTATTCGGTATGAGCTTTTGCATGAAAAAGACAAACTTAATCCTATATCCATAAACTACAAACACCCAATTACACAAATAACATAGTTTGACAAACTCAATTATTCACAACAATAGTACAAATAATTAGCAATTAGCAACAAGTTGAAGATCAAATCTTTGATTAAGTTTTTTTTTTTTTTGACGAGAAATCTTTGATTAAGTTCAATAATACAACAAAATTACCTTCATATTCCCAGCTCGGCGACCGAATCGCTCATAAGCAAAGCCAAAGAATCAATAACCCCTTTAGGCTCAGGTGGTGTCGACCAATTTCCGCAAATGCTTCTCTAATTCGAGGACAATCAAACCTCAATATATTATGTCCGGCCCAAATTCTCCCTGAAGAACACCAAAAATTCATCAAAAATCAAACAAAACAAAATCAACTTCATTAAAACCCTAAAAATTACAGTGAACGAATTAAGCTTAACAAACATACCATTAAGAAGATCAAARACTTTATCAGCAATCTGAGCAAAAGGAGGTGCGGCAGAAACGGCGGCGCGTGTGATACCATTACAACGCTCAGACTTCGAATTGATGAGAGAGGGATTGTTAGGGCAAATGAGGGTGGAGTAATTCTGGAGCTCAACGAGCTTCTTAGGGCAGACTAAAATGGCACCAAATTCGAGAAGCGCGAAGCCTTGACCTTGTCTGGTAGGGACAGTGGTTTCGACGTCGAAGAATGCTATTTCCGATCTTTCCGCCATTGATGAAGAGAATTAAGCTTTTTHGTCGAGGTTTTAGGGTTTTTATTRAGACTTGTTGAAGAAGAAAAAAAGGGGYAATGTGAAATGTGTGATATTTGGGAATGATGATGAAGATGGCGCCAAAAGGAGTAATATAGTTAGGTGAAGTTCGTTACGTTGATCGGAGGGTTGCTTAGTGGATGAGGTTTTGTSATGGAAGTGGTGAAGTATGGGTTTGTCTAACCAATTTGGTTTTAGTTAACCTTTGTTGGAAGAAATGTCTTTGGTGTGGTTTGCCATTTTCGTATATTCTTCGACCAACTAAAAGCATCTGTCTCGAATATTATGTATGATTTTTGTGTAGATTTTGTTTTTATAATACTCCGTATTAATTAACAGTTAATACAACGAAATGTTTAATGGAGAAGGAAGAATAGCATGACGGAGCTTAAATTGGCCGAATGAAGGTGAAAGACTTGTCATTTCAAGTTTTCAACCAACCAACCATGCTTATCAATGAGTTCATTATGCCAAACAAATTGCATTGGTTTTCAATGTTTTTTTTTTAAGGGGTTTAATTAGTTTAAGCAGTACGACCTAATTAGTTTTTGTGCTAGATTTGTTTTTGTGACAATCTTATTAGTTAATAGTTAATTCTTCTAATTTGAATTAGATTTAAACGAATTTTAATCTAAGTCCATCGAGTTAGAATTAAATTGATAAACCAACTCAATAATCTAGGCTAATGCAAAGTCCTCCAAGATTTGTTAATCCTAGTATCAAGCGATTCATAAGATAACTAAAAGAGCGTAAAATAATGACCTGATCATGATGATATAACTTACGCATATATTTTGTATTTGACTTCTAAGTAGTTTTACGATGGAGTAAAGCATTTATGTACCGATATTTTAATCCTAATTTTGATGATGGTCAAATACTCAGATGATTAAAAACGTATAGTATACCGAAGCTGAAGCAATTAAGAAGAAGGAATCTAAACTCAGCATCATTTTAGCAATTCCTAGGTTACTCAWGAACTTGTCCTTGACGGCAAGTAACTAATGAAACAACTACTATTTGCCCCCACGACTCCTTTGTGCATGTAATGTAAGTTATTGATTTCTCATTAAAACTTCTTTCATTCAACATTACATGCTAATCTTTGAAATGTTCAATAATCTTTAGATAAAGTGATTAAACARGTCATTTGTAACGTCTGAATTCTGAAATCTTATATTCATCGCYAATAAACTGATCTTATCACCAGTATTTTGTTCCTAGAAAAGTAGAAACGCGGGTAATTAAATACATAAATAGGCATAATCAGACTGGTTAAGATAATAATCGGTTGTATAGGTTAAATACCATGCGACGAACAGTACAGAACTAACACTACCACATAATGTTACAGCAAGTATTCGATACAACAGCATCTCATCACCTGACCAGATGATCTTACGATCTAAAATTATTCAGCATTTTATTGAACAAAAACTATGTTTGTGTTTATTTTCCATTTTTCCTTCCGAATATTCTTCTGAGGTTACAGTCAAGACTTAGAGCTGTCATTCCATGTGATCATAGAGCTTTAACGCCGCCATATTCTTGGCAATCCAATGAAGCAAACTTTGAAGCTCGGAAGAGGGAGGTATATGATTCAGGATAGCAAGCAAAAAAGCTAGCCACTTAGACTAGGGCAGTAGCTAAGCTAGTTAGCTTTGCATAGAAAATATGACCAAAAATTCTGCAAACATGAACTCTGCTTTATCGTTATGACAAACAATGTGGATTCAGCACTTTCAGCATAGTAGTGCTGAGCTGCTCGTTGGGCCTGTAAAGTGGTCTATGGAGGTGGTGGTAYCACGAGGTGTGCGAAAAGACCCAAAAAGGCAGCTAGAGATCAGTACCTGACTACCTGGGACTGCAATTTTCAGATTTGCACTCAGCAACTTATCAAACAAACTAAAATAAGTAGCTTGCAACAAGAGTTATTCATATCCATTGTGAAATTTAATTTGAGACAGTTAGCCAGATTCAGCACAGCACTCTTTTGATCGACAAACTAAGGTATCACTAGTACAGAACAGCAGATCAGATGTGGTTGGTTGATTGAATTTATGATAATGCCACTGCAAGACCACCTTGGGAGCACGGACTATTAAGCATCATTCTTATGATTTTACATCATACACAGTACTTTCAATGAAACTTTGAAAGACTAGTTTAGAAATGGCGGAAGAAAAGAGAAATTAAGATCGACTTTTGTAGAAAACTATCAACAATTCAATAGCATATAAGAAAGCAAATAAGCAGGCTTTACCCATGGCAATATAGAGTCAAAAAACTTACTCTATAATAGATTTAAAAATAAAAACTCTATCTGCATTTTACACTTCTGACTTTCTGCATATAAAAAAACTTTGCATCCAAAAGAGAAAATCATTTGCACGATGTGTACCTGTACCATATGTTGAATTAGCAGCATTACCAATTTACCATGCGCAATGACAATTAGGAATTTATGTGGAGAAATTAATAGTCCAATAACCACAATATCAGTGAACTGCTACAACTGCCAAAACGAATCAGCCAAACCTGCAAGTCATAAGTCAAACTAGATATGAAAAAACCATACAATCATATTGTCAGAAGTGAATAACTCAAGATCAGATGCATAACTGCATAAGTTTGCAAATAGCCAGATAAGCTTTTATGCCCAAAAAACTATGCAAATAAACAATGTGAATTGGCATTGATAAGGAATGGTAGTAATGTTCTAACAAATCTCTATTATATAAGCCAAGAGGGAGCAATGTGGTCCCCCCTAGGAAATGGTCTTATTCGCCCTGCGAAATATAAACTAACATAGTTAAATCTTCCTTAATTAATTCACTCCCATTATTAAAATTTTGCAATCACAAGAAGGTTTTAAATTGTTATTCAAATAAACTACTACTTAAAACAAAACAGTTGATAGTAAAAAAAATTATGATTTGAAAAAAAAAAAAAACTACAATCATAAACACAAATACAATTCTTCAAAGACTTGAAATATTAATAACAGTTTTTTATCTTTTTTTATTTCTTTTATAAAGTTCAAGCACCATAGCGGATGCACTAAAAGAACTAGTTATTCTAAAGGTAAGCTTACACGAGTGGTAAGTAAGAGTGAAAGTTCCTCTAGCTATTCTTCACTGAATTTCTATCATTAAGCAGTTCAAATATGCCAAAGAAACAAAAGGCCACTACATTTTGGCAACTTGCTTTCGCCAAACAAAACCCATTTACTTTGGCATTGAATTCAATGAAAGAAAACATCTTCTAATTAAATGCAACCATGAAAACTCTTTAATTGTAGATTTGTTCTTGCACCTTTAATTTTCATAGACCTATTGCACATCATTGCAAGGTTAGTGAGCTGAAGTAATATACAAGAAATTCTGCAACACATACCTCAAGTCCAAAATTCACCGGGTAGTGAAGATCGATTCACGCCTCGCCAGATGTCTCCTTAGAAGACAATCTGCACGAAGAGTTGATTGAAACCAGAAACTGCTTCGAAGTTGAATTATCACGCCAAAGGACTTACAACACCTTAAATTAAAAGGGCAATGCTTACACTGAAATTAGCACCTAGTCAACATTTTTGTACAGTAATACTGAAAGGAAGGTTGGGGATCATGCATCTTAAGACGCGGCGAGTGGACAGAAGATGATGTAGTTGGAAGAGTTGGGAAAGTATGAAGCTGGTTTTCGATCGTAGGGATGGAGGAATCTTTTTGATGATTGCAATAGGAATAACATTTTTCAGTTTCATCTAGTGGTCCCCACTTATGGTGAAAAATCATTAGCTAATAAAATCTGATTTGTCCTCCAGTTCAAGCATAAGAAGTTGGAAGTAATTGTGCAACTGAGTGCGTCTGCAGTGACAGCAGATTTCTCAGCTCTCAGGCATTTAGAGTGTTGCCAAGGGCAACACCCAACTTCACTGTCAAAATATTAAGGGAAGTAACTCTTGCAGTAAAGATCCACTCCCTAAAAAGTCCAACAAATCCTCGTCATATCAAGATTGTAGGCTTCAAAACAGGCTTCTCCGGTTTGAAGGTCTGTTCAGCATCTGATATATTGATGAGGCAAAGTCTATGTAGTATCACCAGCCATAAATTCAGGGTTGCCTCCATTTATTGTACCCAACTCTTGCCTTACTTTTCTTGAGGGCCCATTTCACTCATCTTCTTCCTTACAAAAGCCAACCACTCCATCTTCTTCCATGGCATTAAACATTTTGACACTGAGACAAGATACTCCACACATGACCTCCTGATCTCAGCTCCGTTATTAGTTTCTATGAGTAGCATAGAGCAATCTCTGGTCCCTATGAATTACATACATCCGCAAAGAAGCGCACCCCAAACTACCATCATTGGGTCTTGCACTAGGCATAGTCTTTTACAAGCCTTTTGCTTTCTTTCAAGAATCCTGCTCGACTCAAAAGATCAACCAAACAACCCATAATGCTCAATGCCGGGACTAATGTCCCCATTTTCGATTCCATTTCATCAAAATTACTGACGCCCCTTTAAAACATCTCCTCCGTGTCTGAAGCCCGATAAAGAACCCCAAAAAAGTTTCTAGCATCAGGCTTTGCTTCACCTATATTTTGCACCAATCACAAAAACCTCTAAAGCATATTTAGCAGAGCCATGTTTTGGCAAAATCCATAATCATAAGTTGTCCATTGAAACTACGGTTCTCCTTGGCATTTCTTTAAACACCCTATATGCTTCTTCTATAACTCCACAACCAGCATACATATGGATGAGAGCATTGTGCAAACGGACACKCACATCTCGTTCCATCCTGKKAAATGCCTTAATAATATATGCATGAATCCATCTTCCAATACTAAAGTCACCTAACTCAGCGCATACYGACAAAGCTACAACCAATGATGCTTSATCCAACTCCAKCCCAGCTCCCCTCATCTCTTGGAACAARAATAAAGAATGACCGAACCATCCATTCCGAGCACACCCRGTAAGCATTGTAGTCCAAGCAACTACATTRCTCACTGGCATTGTATCAAAAATTCTAAACGCCCCATCAAAATCCCCAKACCTAATATGCCCGGCAAGCAACGAATTCCAAGTTACTGAGCTATTRGTSTCAGGCATTTCCTCAAACACCTTGTATGCATTCTGAAGACCAAKTTCATCCTRAYATCCCAAATACAAATTGATCAAATTAGTCCTAATAWAACTATTTGAGTAATACCCATTTGTRAATACTCTCCCATGAATRTGTTCACCRTCACTSAACATCAAAGARCGRGCACACGCACTTATAAGATAAGAGTATGTGTATTCATCTGGCACATATTCTTCATCCAACATTCTAGAATAGAATTCCAAAGATTTATGAGGGTTCATACTTTGAGCATAGCCTTTAATCATTTGATTCCAAACAGTAGTTGATGGATTTGGCATTTTATCGAACACTTTGCAAGCATTCTGGAAAAACCCATATGTAATATAGAAAGAATTTAACTGAACAATGAGGAAACTTTTGTGTGAAAAGCCATTTATGACGATTTGAGCATGAATTTGGGTTAGCTGAGTTATGGAGTTGCACGTTTTTAGGAGAGAGAAAATGTGTTGTTGGCGAGTTCGTAAGTTAGTTATAATGGCGGGAATTGCTTGTGCAACTGCCATTTCTTTATTAAACTCTTTTTACTTTCTTATTCATTTGTTTATTTGTATGTAATGCGAGTCATGTCTTTGAACACTTTGAGAGGGTGTTTGTTTAATCCCGTGCAATGTACAATTTATCTAGTTTGAGAGAAAATATTTTTTGTTACTTCTATAGATAAAGTGCATTTGTATTCTCATAAAATTTGTAAAGAAACATTAAGAGTACCTCCAACAATGAAATATTATTGGGAAATTCTATATGGTAGATCCGAGGTTTTGCAAATTCTACATGGTAAGCTTTTTGAAAAAAAAAAATCACAAGGTAGACCCCAACTATTGTATAATTGACCTCTGTAATTATTTATGTTAATAATGTTAATTAATCCGTTAAGTGTGTTATAAGTTGGGTTATTTGCATTGTAATGACTAACCTGCCCCTAATTAATTATCCTTTTAAAAAATTTCCCCCTTTTTCTCTATTTATTCTGTCTTCCTAACTCCTCTTTTTTTTGTATCTTTGTGTTCATCCTCTTTCTTTTTGCAATGTTCGTGTTCCTGCATCGTCAAATTTTGTTGCTAATATTGTCACTTCAGACATGTTTAAACATGTGCAAAATCCCTAATATCAGAATATATCCCTAATGCAAAATTTCCATAGCATATATCAGAATATATCCCTAATGCAAAATTTCCATAGCATATTCAAACAGAC
Organism: Bassia scoparia; assembly: GCA_008642245.1. NCBI lineage: Eukaryota > Viridiplantae > Streptophyta > Magnoliopsida > Caryophyllales > Amaranthaceae > Bassia > Bassia scoparia. Next base: position 65,137 of record SNQN01003040.1, read on the forward strand.
CCAATTTTTCATTCAAAATTTCCATGCAAAACATGTGCTAAATCATTGTCACAGACCCAGTTTTTGTTCAAAGTACTGGAATTGAACCAAAAATGAACAGACCCAAATTTGTTCAAGCCAAAAGTTACATACCCAATTTTGTTCAAAATAAACTAAAAACAAACAGTGTTCATTCATAAGGCATTGAAATTAAACTTTCTTCTTCAATTCCCCTTCCCTTTTTGCTGACTTGGACCAGCCTTTGTTGATGTAGATTTTTTGCTTTGACTTCCAATTGATGTAAGCTCACCATGGTCAACCATAGCACTGTCTTATTAGGTGCTTTCTTCTTCTTCCCCTTTCCTTTCTTTTTCTGCTCAGCTGCAGTATCCCCTCCTTTGCATGTCTTTGAATTGTGCCCAAATTGCTGACATTTACCACATTTTACAGTCTTCGATCTTGCACATTTCCTCTGCTCATCCTCTTCCCTCATCCTATTTCTCCTTGGCCTTCCCACTCCTCTCTTCAGCAAAGGAGGCAGTATAGTGGGTGATTCAGTGTCAGGCCA
>SNQN01003041.1:17102-35191 GCA_008642245.1 Bassia scoparia
GAAGACCGATTTTCAAAGCGTGTACCGCCACATCCTGTTGGATGTTCGGTATGGCAGACGAATCTGCACTGAATCGGGTAATGAAGTCTCGTAGTGTTTCATCGGACCCCTGAGTTAGTGAAAATAACTCTGTTGTTGTTCGTTCCCGTCGGGTAGAGCTAACAAACTTGCTTTTGAATTTCTGGATGAGGTCGTTGTAGTCCGTAACCGAACCTTTCGRTAGTCCAATGGAGAACCATGTCTACGCTATGCCTGWCAGAGTTGTCAGGACGAATTTACACCAAGTAGCGTGAGAGTATTTGGACAGGTACATATGCCCCTCATATTCCGACACATGATCGTGTGGATCGGTTGTGCCGTCATACCGGATGTGTGATAGGAGTTTTACTTTGGCTATTGGAGCGTCCARAATCCACTGAAAAAACGGCGTTCTTTCAGGTGTCATCATCATCATCTAGTTGTGCGGGTCGAAACACGGTTCGTCATCTAGGCGCACGCCCAAACGCTCATGAGCAGTCTGTCGGACTAAAGGTTCGGGTGTCGTGCGCAGGCGACGTCGGACGTTGCGCTGGGTACCCCTGCGTCGGTAGCGTTTTCGGCGCTCCATGATAGTTTCTGGGGTTGACCCCGTGTGTGGCGTGTATTCGGGAATGGCCCCATCCMTTTCCGAATTGCACGGAGTTCCTTGATCGGCACAGTGCCTGAGAAATTGATTCAACGTGTGTATCGCTTCTTCCACCTACGATGCCGTCGGACCATTTGTTTGTATGTTCGGCTATAGTGCTGAGGTCTCAAGGTTGTAGCTACCTTCGTGATCGTCGTAGTAGTATGAGCCCTCTTGGGATGCAAACCCAATCCTTGTTCGGCCACTGACCCGTCGTCTGCTATGTAGCCATTGTATATATGTTCCATATTGCTTTCTTTAAGATTTTGTGAGTGATTTTTTTGAGATTTTTGTGAGATTTTGTGGTTTTTGTCGTCTTCCCCACAGACAGCGCCAAATTGTTTTGGAGGAAACAATATGATCGTAAATGGATCTTGATTGAGTTGAGGAAGACTTGAGTAATTTGATGTTGTTCTTCTGATTGCCCTGTAAAATGAGATAAAAATGAACTACCTCGGAGGTTTTCCCGAGTAAAACCTCTCCAAAGCTTAAGTCAGATAATAGTTGAAATAATTTGAAGTCTTATAATTTGATGTGAGTGTTTTTAGAATTTTGATCCCTATTTTTATGGGTGGAGTTGCATATATATAGGCTTCGGACGAGCTGCTTGCTTGCAAATGAGTGGGCTTTGGGCCTTGATTGCCTTGTTTTGCATGTGRTAGGCCCARTTAGGTTGAGTGGGCTAAGATTAATTGGTTTGGGCCCAAGTTGTGTGGGTTAATGCCCGTATAACCATAGATAAATAAAAGGGATAGTTACAATAGAAGCGTGGGTATAACCACATTATTACTAGGACACTATCATAAATAAATAAATATGATGGGAAGGCAGAATAGAGAAGCTACGTAATTGATATTCAGAAGATCACATTGATTGACAAAAAACTAAATACATACAAACGAAAGAAGTTTGTATAATGAACAAAAACTAAATTGAAATGAAATAAAAATTGAATTTAAGAGCCATCTAGGGTGAGGCCTATGAMGTCGATGGTGTGGGGTGTCCTTGGAAGTATCAAATCACTGAGGCCCGTAGTGATCGGTTTGCGCTGGTCTCATCTCTGACAAGGTCAGGGATGGTTGGTAATGCAATAATGCGTTGTCCCTGTTCATTACTTGGCAAATACTCAAACATGTGATTTTWTTTACCATGTATGAATTTTTCTCAAGCTAGAAATTATCACGAATGAAAGGAGGCTTCTTCTCAACCCATGTCTCAACAATGTCGGACGTTAATAGGGTTCTTCATAAACAACCTCGCCTGAAGTAACTCTCTAATGCAGGTTGCCTTGTCCGCAAATTTCCCCTCGGGTTTTTAAAAGAAATAAAAAGTTGAAGAATGTTAGTTGGAATTGGAAGTTCCTTGCATACTAGTAGTCATGGTCGATATTTATGCAATAGTGTTTCAACCAAATAAAAAAGATACAAAACAAAACAAAATATTTACCTCTAATATCTTTCTTTTACTGAGCAAAAACAATATTTACCTCTCAATATTTGATGGTTATATAATCCATTATCATAGTTGTACAAAGCTTCTTCTGCTTCAACCAACATTTCTTTCTATGAATGGTACGCGACCGCATAATTCCATAGAATCTTTAGCGGCCGAAACTCCATTTTTTTAGAGTAATTCATAAATGAACAAGCTTAACGTAACAATGTCCGCACTCCCACTCCCTGCACATTCTCCGCCCCATGTCTATGGTCGACTATTTTTTTTATCATGCATCGATTTTATTTTTCCTTTTGTTGATTATTTTTCAGTTGGTTTATATTTAGGAACCGGCTATTACTAGTCTAAGTTGTTACCAATTCTTAGAAAGTAAGTGGTAATCCACCATTTTGATATACGGTAATGTGCAATTGTAAGTAAGGTCATGACCTGTGCAAGTACGCGCAAATATCCCCCTCCTAGTCTATAATTTTCAGCCCCCAATCCCTACCCATTATTCTCCATCCCCATTTTTTTTACGAGTAATTTAATTTATCATTGAAAGACTTTATGGATTATCAATGTAAATATATTTTATTGGACGTTAATCACTTTAYAGTTCTTCATATTTATGAAATGGTTGGTACGAGTTTAATTTGTCACCAAAAATCAGAAACTACACAATGGTATTCAACCATTTTTACATTTGGTAATGTCAAAATATTAGGAAGGTCATAACTGGAATAAGTACTATTGTTACGAAATATCACAAACACATTTGTACTCAACCATTTTAATATTCCGTAATGCCTAATTAAATGTAGAATTTTTTGTGGGGAAATACCAGGATAAATGGCCTTTTGCGAAATAATATCGCCATAAACACTTATGGTGGGGAAATACCAAACAATTTTTATGTTTTGTCTTGAGGTACCATTTTATGTTTTCCCGACCAAAAAGTCAATTTTATGGCGTTGACTCGTCGGATTATTGTGACTTGTTGTGCGTGTCTCTCACTCGCCTTTATTGCCACACTTTCACTCGTTGAATTCACATTTACTCTCTCCAACTAACACTTACTCACTTAAGCTCACTCATTCACTCCACTCTATCTTCTCTCTCTCTGCTAACCGTCCATCTTCTCATCTCTCTCTTCAATCTGAAGCTTGTTTCTCGTTGTAACTTTGGTCGTTCATGTCAAAAAGAGCCACGGTGAAAGGTAATTCTAAGTCCTTTCTTTTTTTTTAATTGTTTTTTTGTCCTAATTTGTTCCCTAATTGGTACTGTATTTGTTTAATAATTAAAGTAATTGTTATCGTTTTGGTTAAATTAATGATTAAACATGAAATGGTTGTTTTACTGCTTAAATTAAGCATGAAATGGTTGTTAATGTGGTTTGTGTGCTGCTGATGCTGTTTGTTAATGTTTTAAATTGGAATCTTTTGGTTGTTTTGGATTACTTTATTGAATTAATTAGGAGAAAGGATTAAATAAAGACTAAATATTACAGGCATAATGAGGTCCAAACAAGCTTCCAAATACCCTAATTATGAGGTTAGAGTATATGTGAACTTGAGAATATATCATGGGGGTTGTTTTGTGAAGAAAAAGGCAAAATTGGAGTATGTTAGGGGGGGCTTTGTATCATGTGCAAAGGCTAGAAAACATATGCTACTTTAAAATTGCAAATATACTGACCAAAAAATTGAACTACCCTCATGTTGGTTGTATATATTACAAAAGGAGAGGATTAAGCTTGTTGAATGGTAGGAGAGTATTTGGGTATGACTTTGATTTTGATGAGTTGATGAAATTTAGGGATGAGTACAATTTCATTAGCTTTTACACAGATCATTATGCTGATGAGGGGGAGGATGCTGATTGGGAGTTTGATTGTGATAGTGAGCATGATGATGGGGATTCTGATTTTGAAAATGAGGGTGATCAGGGTGATGATGATACTGATACTGATACTGATGGTGATGATGGCTATGATGATGATGGGGGAGATGGTGATATTGGGGGTGGGGACCGCAAAATAGGGAAAACTACCAGAGTGCAAGTGTGAGGCAGCAACTAAGTGTAGGTTTAAGATTAAWGCGTATAGGATAGCAGACTTGGAGCCTTAGCATATATACAGCATGAATATTAAGCACACTTGTGGTTTTCAAAGCAAGAACACATAAATCACATCTGAGTGGTTGGCTGAAAGGTATTTGGAGGATTGCAGGGCTGACAATRAGTGGGRTTTGAAAGCTTTCATTAAGAGAGTAATGAGGGAGATTGGGATTGGGCTAGGCTACTACAAAGCTTACTATGCAAAGAAGTTGGCACTGCAGAACATTCATGGCTCAGCAAAGGAATAGTATGGGCTTATTTGGGATTATGCCAATGCAATCATCAAGTTTATTGGAGGGTCCTCTGCTTATGTGGTTGTGACAGGTGTTGAGAGGCCCCCACCTTTGTTCCAGAGATTTTACATGTGTCTGCAACCATGTAAGGAAGGTTTCATATAAGGTTGCAGACTCATTCTGGGAGTGGATGAATGTCACCTCAAAGGTGTTTGGAGTGGTGTGATGTTGACTGCTGTTGGAAAGGATGGAAAYAACAACCTTTTTCCAGTTGCTTGGGYTGTAGTGGAGATAGAGAACAAGGAGACATGGGAGTGGTTTTTGACTCCTCTAAGCAATGACTTGAGCAGTGTGAAGGAGTCYTTAGTTTGGGTGCATGAAAATGATGAGATGGTCTTCATGAGTGATAGACAAAAAGTAAGCCTAAATCACATCTTCATTTCATTGTTARCTAATTGTGAGTATGTTTTGGTTTGTTAATACTAGTTTCTTAATTATTTGCAAAAAATCAGGGCTTACTTCAAGCATTCAAATCAGTAGTCCCAAATGCAGAGACAAGGTACTGTTGTAGGCACATTTGGGCTAACTTCAAGCTTAAATGGTCTGGTGAGCTGTTCAAAAAACAATTTTGGGCAGCTGCAAGGGCTAGCAAGAAGGTACTAAGCTAATAAACTTGTATTGTAGTTGTATATACTTGTATTCTGCTTATATATACATGTTAGAGTATATTATGTTATTTTATATAGACTTGTATTAGTTGTTTGATCTTATGAAACTTACATGACAGAGGGAGTTTGATGAACATATGGAGGCAATCAAATTCTTGGATGTTGCTGCCTAAAATTGGCTTAAGAAGATTCCTTCAAAACATTGGAGCAGACATGAATTCAACACCAAAATAAAYAGTGCAATGCTATTGAACAATGTGTGTGAGAGCTTCATTAATGTTTTAAGGAAGGTGAGGGACAAGCCAATCCTGACCATGATGGAATAGCTTAGGAGATATGTCATAAAGAGAGCATTCACAAAGAGAGAAGGGTTGGCCAAGTATGAAGGAAAGGTAATGCCTGCAGTTGTACTACAAGTAGAAAAGGCTACACTTGAAGCAAGAAACTGCTATGAAACACTTGCCTCACTTAATGAATGGGAGATTCAACATGGAAAACACGCTTGGGTSGTTAAAATCAAGGAGAGAAGCTGTGGTTGCAACAAATGGGATCTTATTGGGATCCCATGTTTCCATGCCATCAAAGCAATTCAAAAGCTCAGAGGAGATCCACTTGACTATGTGCATAAGGCCTACACTAAAAAAGCTTATGCTTTGGCATACTCACCAGAGTTCCATGCTCTTCCAGGCCCAAATCAATGGGACAAGACACCACAAGTGCATCCTCTACCTCCAGCATGTAAAGAGCAGCCAGGGAGACCCAAACTGAACAAAAGAAGGAAGGAGAAGGGAGAAGGGCAGCCTGAAGAAGTCCCTGCTATTTTGAAGAAAATAAAGGCTTACCACTACTCTAAGTGTCATGGTACAGGCCACAACAAAGCTCAGTGCAAGCCACAAGCTACTGCAGTAGGATCCCAGCCACAAGCTACTGCAGTAGGATCCCAGCCACAACAACCCCCTTAACAACCTCCTAAACCTGCACCCAAGCCTAGAGGAAGGCCAAAGAAGTCAGCAGCAACAACACGGCCCAAGAAAACTGGCAACAAGAGCAGAGGAAAAGGACAATCTTAGGTCCAGGTCAGCCAGACATTCCCTACTTCTGAAGCTCCTACTATATTACTTCTGGAGTTAATGATGTTATGTGTTTATTAGGAACTTTAGTAATATGCCACTAGTTTATTAATCAGACATTAGTGTAGTAATGGTTTCATCATTTGTTAGTTGATGTTAGTTGATGTTATTTAATGTTAATTGAACATGGTTATTTTGGTTTTAGCTGAAATTATGGCAATGTGCTTTGAACAATTCATTTTGGAGTTKATTTTATAATCAACTGTTATAAAATGTGCAAGATGATGGCCAAATGTTTGCAATTTTATTTTTTTATTTAGTAATGAATTGAAAACAATTGTTTAGTAATGAATTTCTTTTTATTTAAACTTCACAAACCACAACCATTACACACACCAATTCAGTTCATACACCAAAAGATAACATAATTTCAACTCCTAAACATAAATACTACTGGCTATAACATAACCATATTTCACAATCTTCCAGACATCAACCTAAACATCAATCTAAACATCAACCTAACAACCTTATCACAACCACACTGACCACTGCAGAAACCACAACACTCACAACAAACCTAAAAAAACCATTAGAATCCCTCWCAGAAAGCTGCCTACCATCCTTAGAAGCATGAATGGCTGGCCACCCTTCTTGACCCATTATATCATCAACAACCTGAGCCACCCTTCTTGCAAGGCTCAAATTCTCAGCAACCAAAGCCTTTTTCTCATCAATCAGCTTCAAAATGACCAACCTCTGCCATTCTGATCCTTCTTCATCAAGCCAAGCAAACTTCTTACAACCTTTGACAGTGGAACTTGGATGACTGAACTTGCAAGTTTTGAATTTTCGTCCTGGATTCAAATCTGACCAGCTAGTGAGTATAGCATAAGGGACACCACACTTGCACTTCTGAGAGGAATCCATACCACTATAAGTAGACATCTCCCAAATTGTTATGCCCTAATTCAGCAAATTTAGAAATTGAAAAAAAAAACCAATTGAAAAACCCTAATTTACAAAATTCAACATTCAAAAATTGAAAAATTGAAACGCAAATACACTCACCTTTGAGGGAAGGACAGGGGCAGAGAAGAGAGAGCAGCGAGAGAAGTGAGATTAGGGCCAGAAGAGGAAATGAAATTTGGAATTTAAAGATGGATTGTAAGTTTTTTTTACCGTTAGAGAGAGGAAATAGGAAGCCATAAGAAAGAGAAGAAAGAAATTACATGCGCATGGGGGAGAAATTTAGGAGTAGAAAGTGACACACACGCACCAGGTCACTGCCTGAAAATTGAATTTTTGGCCGGAAAATGGTAACTTGGTACCTCAAGACAAAAAATAAATTTTGTTTGGTATTTCCCCACAATAAGTGTTTATAACGGTATTATTTCACAAAATGACACTTTTCCTTGGTATTTCCCCACAAAAAATTCTAAATTGTAATATTATGACCAAATTAAGTTTACATTGCAACCACATGTCATCCAATACTAAAAGGCTTTAAACATTTTGTTGATATGGTCATGTATGTATATTTTTACATAAGGTCATATCTAGTAATCTCTCGTGACGACAAATTCATGTCACAAACTATTATTTGGCAATGCCCTAATATGTTTAAGGTAATTACCTACAACACTAACAATATTTCTTCGTCATCCCTATCCATCATCGTTTGTAAGAAAGCAACAACTTAAAAAAATCGAACACGTGCCCATCCATTACTGGGTCTAATTTTATTTTTTTGGGAGTTAATTTTTACTTCTATTAAAAAAACAAACATTTAATTGGTTGATTTTATGATATTTGTTTTCGAGTTTTTTTTAAATAATTATTCAAGTATACATCAAGGTTATCRGAAAATTTCGTAAAATTATAAAGCATCAAATGACACATTATACTTTGTTGGTGTTGTAAAAAWTTTTTCGTTCAATTGTTATTGGAATACACAAATCACCCTTTATCTAAACAAAAGATTATTGGATTTATGTAACATATAAATAAAAATACACATGTATGTTGAATAAGATCAAAATTGYACAAAAARCGGACCACTAATAATGAGAATATTACTAACTTATATTTTTAAAAATCCAGAAAAAAATAACTAAATTTCAAATATGTGACTGTGTAAATGGGTGTTCGTGAGTGTATAAATTGAGTTGTCATGTGGTGCCACGTGAGGTTTGACTTTTGTTGACTTCAGTGGTCATTTTTTCCACCAACTACCAAAGAATTTTTCGAAAAAGATGCTTAAGACTTAGAAGGGACTTGTGAATTGGACCCCTTAAGTCACAGGAGGACATGCTCAACACTTGTAGGTGAAGGAGTGATGATGATAGTATTTGACACCATTTGTTCCCCATGGCTGAATTATTCACATAATCGAGATAAATTTTTCTCATGTTAGTAAGGTTTTGTACAATTGTTGCCAAATTTGGCCTATTCATGTATAACTTACCATAGTAATTGTGTGAAAAATCTGGAATTTTCTTTGATATATATGATGATATTGTGCAAATGACCAATTGTGCAGGGAGCTAAGTGCTAATTTCACATATACTCGTATAATTTAGTCTTGTATGTTTTTGTTTTATCATTATGTTCTGTTTTGACTTGTAAATCAATATATTGTAATAAGGGATGACGAGGGTCGAGTACCTAAGATATATACGGTATATGCTCTTTCGTGTGGGGGTGTGTACTACCATTAAAAATTTAGAGTTATAGGAGTTGATCCTTGCTTGCGCATGGTAGACTACTAGTATTTCGGACGTTGAATTTGTATGTGTAATTATTGTCATGTGACACTTATCATTACTAGTCGTTGCACCGCGCTCGAAAGATTCACTGTAATTATTATCATGGTCGTAGTTGTGAAAGATTCACTATAATCGACTGCATTTTCCAGTACCTCTTCGGTTTTCACTTCATCCTATTAAAGAAATACCAAATTAAAGCCAATCGTGTCTCAAAAACAAAACTTCTCCCTAAACCCACTCTCTTGAAACCMTTCTCCCCTCCTATTACCTTCTCTTCGAACGGTGGCACCGGCTCGCCGATGGCCTTCGTTTACTCTTTAAAGGTCGCTGGCAAGTGGGCTGTACTTTCTCACCGATTCGGTTGTTTTGTWTCATCGTTGTTCTACCGCTACCGTCTCGCCTCTCTCTATCCAATCGCTTGGTCCTTAGAGGTTACCTTTGGCTAGGGGTCGGGTTGTTGGTGTTAGCCTTAGCCGGTGGAGATTGACGGCTTGTGATCAAATGATTTTTGTGGGATGTTTGTTGTTCTTCTTTTCTTTTTTTTAGGTTTTCTTTATTTTTTATTTTGTTCAGTTCCGTTGTGTAGTCTCCGGCCTTCGAGGTGTGTGGTTGTYAATCAATTGTTGGCGTGTTGGGTTGTCGTCTTGTTTTATGAGAGATCGGTGCTAGGACTCGAGCCTTCGCAGTTCTCAATTCTGGAGGTGGTGGCTAGGTTTGGTCTGTTACAGGTTTTGGAACGGTTCTTAGACTTTGCTACTACCCAAATCGTGACTTTCATTTGGAGGGTATAGTTTTACTAGCTACTTTGTTTTCTCTCGACGGCGTTGAGCGCTTCTTCCGTGCAATAGTTTTTTTTGAATACGACGTCGCTTGGGTCTTAAGTTTTGTCCAATAAATTTTCCCTCGTACTGGCTTCCAAGTTGTTTGGTTTTGCTTTCTTTTGTGTTGTTCTCCTAGATTTTAATCTTTTAATCTATGGACACTACTACAAAAAATCCTAAGAGATGGTTAAAAAAGGCCAAAGTGACCGCAAAACAACCGGTCTCAAGGTGGGAGGGATCTTAGGTAACGAAATCGGTTAACTTTTGCGGTGTCTTAAATCAATCAAAGAGACCGATTTCTTTGAGCACCAATCTCTTTGAGCATAATTAAAGAGACAGGTTTCTGGCGTATAACCGGTCTCTTGCTTTATTATAACCTAAGAGACCGGTTCTGACACATAACCGGTCTCTTTGGTAAATATTTAAAAAAAAAACTAAAAGCTGACCCAACTGGCATCTCATTATGCAAGCTGGGAATTTTCGTAAATGTGCCTTGACCAAATTTTAAATTTCAAATACTAGAAGTATACAATGAATCAATTTGTTATACTTGTATATCAAAACAAATACAAAGACTAATATAGACCGGGTTCACAATAAGTTATTATGAACCCAATCTACGTCACGTGATATTATKTAAAGTTATATTACACGATTTTACGGTTTCCATAAAAAGCGGCTTTTCAGATTCTTTTCTTCAAAAAGTTGCAGTTGCTTTTCTTCATCCATTTTCAACTGCTGCAGTGCAACATTTTTCTTTCCTCTGCATCTATCTCTTCATTCTCTTCATCTTCATCTTCTATAATCTCTCTATTTGCCTTTTCATCTCATCTTCTACATTTTCATTTCTTAGAAAATGACTAGAATAACGATAAGAATGGAAACTCTAAAAAAAACTTCTGAAATTGGCGAGGATCAGTGTGAAAAAACGGTGAAAGCTAGTGATAAAGTACTTGCGAAATTCGACAATACTGATTTTAAAAACGAAGAGGTTTGAGAAGTTCTATCAGTCGTCCTCCTTCAACTCAGAAGTCTATTCAAGGTTTAGATCTATTTTATTGTTTTCTAAACATTATTATTGTATATCTTTGAAATTTTTGTTATTTTTTAATGTGAAACGTTAGATCTGTTTTATGTGAAATTGTGTATGTTATTTATTATGGTATATTATGATTTTTTTAGTGATATTATGTAATTGTTGTCGTACGTATAATGTTACGTAGTTGTTTAGATAATGTATAATGTATTTTTAAATGTTATATGTAGTTTATGTGATATTATATGTTTTACGTTATTGTAGTTTTGTAAAATACGGTTTTTTTAAATAATATAATTTATTTGTGCACGCTTTTTGTATGTCACAAATCCTCTTTTTCGATTTTCGTAATATTAGGTCCTTTTATGTAGCTTTCTTAATATTATTGTTGTGTTTGATATATGTATTTTCAGATAATATTATGTATCTGAAACATGTATTTTAGTTTTCGTACTTTAGTGTGTTTTGTATTTTTTTTGATATTATGTTTATAGTGATATTATGTATATTCAGTTATATTATGTATCTTGTGTGTTTATTATTATTTGATATTATCTGGGTTTCTATGTAGTTGTGTTGTATATATAGTAATTTTTTAAATGACAAAATTTTGTGCGTGCTTTGTGTGTCTGTCAAATCTGTATTGTTTGGTTTTCGTATGTAGGTGTTGTATATATCTTTTGTTGATTATGTTCTTTATAGTTGATATTATGTGTTTTCAGATAATATTATGTATCTTGATTTTGATTATTATTATTTGATATTATTTAGATTTCTCATATATTGTGTTGTATATAGTCGTTTTTTAAATGACAAAGTATTTGTGCGTGCTTTGTGTGTCTGTCAAATCTGTATTTATTGGTTTCTTAGTCTAGGTCTATTATATATTTTTTGTTGATATTATATTGTTATAGTTATATTATGTATATTTTTTTTATATAATTTAGTTGTCAATGATTTGGAAATTCTTTCACGTGTAATAATTTTATATTTACTATACTGTTAACTTTTGATTATTAGTTGTAAATACAAAATTAAATGCTCTAAAACAGTTGTTCTTTTGAACTATTGGTATTTTGAAACCAAACTCCTTTTGCTTTGCTTACCTTTTTTTATGGTTTCTGTATGAGTCATAAGACCTTGACTCTTATTATCTTTTCCTTTGTGACAGCTCTGTCTGGGTCTAAATAGATACCCTATCTGTTTGTGTTTGGTTTGTCTTCCAACATTGTTTCATCAATTGATTGTTGTTCTAATTCTTTTGCTTGTTCTTCAGCAGCTTTCCTTCTGCTTCCTTTATAGCTTCTTCAACCTTGATTTGCGACTCTTGTAAGAATCTTAGTTTTTCTTGCTTCTTCAATAGTATGACTCTTCAATATTAGGTTGAGTACCTGTATTAAGATAATACATAATATCAGATTTAAATATATAATATCATAAAAATATACAATATATAATCATTATTACCTTCTTATCATATGTAATTCCATGGTGTGAAATCATAAGTATTCCAGAAGCCCTCTTTTTATTATCATATTTCTCCCAAATGTCCCTTTTTGCAAATCTAGACATCTTTGTGATATATACCTTTCTGGTTTTCAGGAATTGAATGCAAGTGTAAGACTCTATTGAATGGAAGCATAACTAGCCTGATTCTTCAAAGTTCTTGCATCCGAATTAAAATCTTTTCTGGAAAATTGAATTCAACTAATTGAGAAGAACCAGAGATACCATTGATGAACACTCTGTATGTTCAATTTTGTTCTCATCTCTACTATGCAACTCAATATTACTACTATAGAGTATTTATATTAAACTCTTCCTCAAAATCTCTGAAAAGAGTATGTGTATATATATTCGCTGCATGTTTAAGTAGTGAACTCGCAAAGATCAGACTTTGTAGTCCTCTCGTGCAGTTAAATCATCTCTTTTCTTGTCTTCTCCATCTATTGATTGTTAGCTTGGAAATTGCATAGAAATCGGTCAGACTTGTTGTTTTGTTAGCCTTGAATCTCACTGCATGATTAGTACTCTCGCTCCTTTGTGACGAAAGGATTCCAGCAGAAGAAATCCTTGTTAAAGCAGTGCACCACTTTTCTCTTATTTATATAATCTCCTGAACCAATCATCATCTTCTAACTTATATTTGTGTAACATAAAACTCCAATTTTTCTCAATTCTTCCTCTGTTATGCAGCCAGTCAAAACATTTGTAGAAAATATTCTGAATATTTATTTGATTTGAGCATTCATATTCTTGCATTTGCATTCTGAGCTAAATGCCATAAACACAATATGTGTCTTGAAGTGGGAAAAACTGTGACATAGAATAATATATATGTTATTGTTGTAGTTATTTAGAATATATATATAATTTAATTCAATATTATTATAACTTTACTGGATATTATGTACTTTAAGATTACCTTTCTAATTCCAGCAGCAATTGCAGCATCTTGATCATAAAGATAGTAACTGGAGTTTTTCCTTTTATTGACTTCCTGAATGTCTCAAAGACCCATTCGAATGATTCTTAGTTTCGTCTCCTAAAAACGCGCATGCAAACATACAATTCTTACAATGATTGTTGATTCCAACAAATGGAGCACAAATGAGATTGTATTTGTTAAATCTGTATGTAGTATCAACACCAAAACATCACCAAAGATTTATATCATCAGCATCATAGAATCCCTCCAAAATAAGCACGATACCTTCCTTCATTCAATCTCACTCATAAAAAAGAAGTTCTCCTCCCTTGCATTGATCATATAATTTATCAACAACATTCTGCGATCTTTTCCTCAATAGGCTTCATTTTAAGCTTATAATAGCAGTTTTAAAGGTCTTTTTAGTGAGTGTCCAACAGATTCCTGACCACCAGCTTCAGAAACCATTAGTTATAAGAATCTATTGGTCTTAAACCAAATTCCTGCATTGCTGAATTGTATTCTGCTTTGGAGATGAGATTTGTCTTTCGGATCTGTATTATGACTTTGCGTTTTCTTGAAGAGGGTGGGTTGTGGTGAACAACAGCTGTATTACTTCCCATAAACCATCTTTGTTTATTTTTGCTCTGATGTATGCAGGACAATTTTTCTAGTAATCATGACTTCTTCTTGCCTTTTTTTTCTTTGTTCTTTGGAGCTTTCTTCTGTTAATATGCTTGTTATTGTATCATTTGTTTGTTCTTCTTCTTGGCTTCTTTTTTCCAGTGTTCTCTCCTCCTGCGTTGTGCAAAGATAGTACTTTCTTTTATGCTTAAAGTTGTTGGGGTTTGGTTTTGCTTCCTTTCTAAACAAAACCTACTATTGAAGCATGTTGTTGTATAGATCATAAATTTTCATCATTGTCGATCTTGTGTATCCTAACAATGATGCTCCAAGTTCTTCATTGAACCTATATTCATTTTAAAATGTAATATTATGGTAAAGCATATAACAATATTATATATATATATATATAAAAAAAAAAAGCAAACCTTCTTTAGATTATTCATAAATTAGTTAAAGTACATAATATGGTATTAGAATGAAATAATATTAAATAAAATACATAATATGTTATTATAATAAATAGCATTAATAGGAACTGTTCTTTTGATTTGATCATAAATTTCAACTACATTAATTCATATTAGAATCACACAATATCAAACAAAAGTACATTATAATACATGTAACTATAACTTATCCCTCCGTAACAGAGGTAGTAACATTATATGATATTAGAATCATATAATATGACATAAAAGTACATTATTAATACATATGACTTAATAAGATCTTTAATAACAATAGACAGACATTTATATATCAATATACAAGTTATAATAATTTTTAATAACATAATAACAAATGTTCTTGACATTACTCGTAAACTAACAAAATACATTATATCCTATTAGAATTACATAATATGACTATAAAGTATATTATATCGTAAAAAATTAATTATATTTTGTTTTATCTGTTAAAATAAAACATATCATAATATATATATAATATGAATTTTAGTATGACATTAGTATTAAATGTTCATTTGTTTGTACGATTTATAAATAACAAAATTGCATTATGTTATAAAACAGAGATTGACAATACTGCATTTTAATTACCTTGATTCGTTGAAGAGTCGCTGGTATTCCTGATTAATTGCATTGCAGCTGCTTTTGAGATTGAAGTTGCTGTTGATCTTCTACTAATTCGATTTCTGTTTATTTATATAAAATATAATATTACAATTTATATCATAAATCAAATTCGATAACTTATAAATTGAAGAATAAAATATGAAAAATGAAGTTATCTACCTTGTTCAACAGTAGAAGCATTCAAGTCTAATTGCAATGAGTTTCGATTTGTATGTATTTCTTCTTCGATTCTCGAACTTTGATATTCTCGATTTTCTACTTTGATATTCTCGATTTTCTTCTTCGATTCTCAAACTTTGATGTTGTCGATCTTCTTCTTCGATTATTTCGCTAAATGTATTTGATTCTATGCATTGATTCAGATCTATTTGTGAAATTAATGATAGTTCATTCATTATTTTTTATTGTAGATGTAGAACTATTTGTGAAATTAATGATAGTTCATTCATTATTTTTTATTGTAGATGTAGAATAAATGTAGAGAGAAGCTCTAAGATGATGTAGTTGAGAGATGAATGATTTAGTTGAGTGTTAGTTATTATGTAATTTACGTTATTATGTTATTATGTATTTTGGGCTTTTGGGCCGTTAGTAATCACGTGAGTTGTTTCAGTCCACAATAAGTTTACTGTGGACCGGGTCCATGCAAGACGGATTGCAAAACAAATGATGCCATTACTAAAAAATACCATTACATAAAAAATTAAATTAGCATGAGAGATGATAACTGTAAAGTTAAGTCTAAAGAAAGGAGAAAATTACAATCCCTTGTTTCACTTTCTCTCTTTGTTAGTGTTGCAATAAGATAAAAAAAACAAAAAAAAAATTTAAATAAATTACTTCATACTCGTAACTTTGAATAACTAAAAGTGAAACAAATAGCAAAGAAAAATAACATAAAAAATGGGAAAAAAACAAATAAATAAACAAGGACCCCCATTAATTTTGGGTACAAACAAACCAACCTAGAAAAATATAGAAGAAGAAGTCCCGCCGCACCACCACCTTATGCCCCGCCGCGCCGTCATCGTCTGCCCCTAAAAAATTTCAAACAATCTAAACTTAAAATAAAAAAACGAAAAATCAAACTCATTTGACGAAAGTCAAACGAAAACTAAACTCATCTTAAAAACCAAAAAGAAACTCAAAAGCAGATTTGAAATTCAAATCATAAAACAAAAATCAAACTCAAAAATCATCTGAAAAACGAAAATCAATCAAAAAAATTTAAAAACTCATACAATAGAGAAATAGATCTCAAACTAACGCAAAACTAGATATTATTACGGATCGTTTCAAAAATAAATAATTGAAATAAAAACATAATAATTGAAAATCCACAAGAAACTATAACAGCGAAAAAGAACAAATCATTTCCAGATCAAAACCAAAAAAGTAAATTGAAAAACTCAAAAAAAAAACTAAAATTGAAAGACTCAGAAAAACAATATTGAAATAAAGAAAAAAAAATTATGATTAAAAACACAAATCTATAAAATAGACAACCGAAAACCCATAAATGAGAATAGAAAATCGAGCAAAGAATGAAAGAAATTACCTCTAAAAATCAAGCAAAGCTTGAGAAATCCTTTTGAATGAAGATCGAACGAATGAAGATCAAAGTGGCTTTATAATCTAAAATTGAAAAACTCGGATAGATTGAACGAATGAAAAAATTGAGCACTGATGAATTGGATTTTGAATGAAATTCGAAGGGGAAAAGTGAGAGGAGAGTGGAGAGTGAAAAGAAGAGTGAAAAAGTGAGTGTGGAATGAATAATGTGAGGAGTGAGGTGTGTTATTAATAAGTGAGTTGCATAAGTGTACTCTAGTACTACCATAAAATGGGCTTCGTACATGGATTTAAGAGCCCGGATTTTATATRTCTAATGTCTTATATAGATTTAAGAGAYCGATTTTATACGTCAGGTTCCTTACATGGATTTAAGAGACCRGTTATTGGAAATACCAGAAGTCGGTGAATTGACTTAACCGGTTTCTTAAAAATGGTGTTTTGTTCATTTTTGTAGTAGTGGGAGTTCAGTTTTTTAGGTTGTGAGTTAGGGGTATGATTGATTGCGAAGATCCGACCGCTTCAATTCGATTATTTGGGATAATATTTAATTGACTCTGCAAGCATGGTTACCCAAGAAGCTTTACATTAGTTATTATGTCGAACTTGTGCGAACTCACAAAAAGTATCGCTTCGGATGAAGATTTTTTTTAAGGCTTTTATTTGTTCATGAATTTGAACAATCGTATGATGTATTCTGTTCTTTGGATAAATATATTTGGATTTGTCAATTAGTTTTTGCGGAGTTGTATTGTAATAAGTGTCATTTAGCTTTTATATATTAATGAAATCTTTTAGTTTMCGTGTCAAAAAAAATTAAAGGATACGACACATGAAATAGGTGTCATAATTTTATAAAGTCTGCATGAAATAGGTGTCTTAAATTCACATAATCTACATGAAATATGTGTAACAGCCTTGTGTAATATGTATGAAACATAGGCCAATGTTTTGTTCAATATACATGAAATAGTAACCATTATTTTGTATGCATGATTTGAGCACTCCAATGTATTAATACGAAGCCAAGACTTGAACAAGAAAGTTGAAAATCATTAACTGAGATCATCTCTCTTTACTGAATGTATATATTCCCTTAAAATTTATAAAGCACAGTAACATAGATTAAACTACGAAATCTATTCTTTTATTCTACGATTGCTGACTCATATATCAAATATCTAAAGTCAATACATTCAATGTGATTCTTTATGTGACCTATATAGATTAATTATATTAGTTGTGTTCCAATCAATATTGTACCACAATTATCTTTATTCTCTAACAAGGAAATAATAATTACTATATAATAATTAACTTAATTATCTTTATAAATATGCTATTATATTATTTTAGTAATTGTTCTAAGGAAAATATTCCTTCAACTTGCCACTCAATTTTTTAAACATTATTATTCAATTTTATTTTTTAAGAAAACGAAAGCAAACTACAAAAGGATTGCATAGTACCTCAGATTCAAGTTGGGCAATGAGTGTTAAATTTATCATTTCAATCTAAATGACAGTGGTGAGAGGTAAATTTAAAAAATATTT
>SNQN01003041.1:38363-65658 GCA_008642245.1 Bassia scoparia
AAAAAAAAAGGAGAAAGGTATTTTTTTTACTGGTATATTGCAAATGAGAGAAATGAAGTTGCGTTTAGCAACCCCAAACAAATTATATGCTAGCATAATATTTCATATTTAAAACTAATAAAAAATTACTACTTCCTTATTTTACACTAAGTCACATCCACAATAAAAAGTTAACAATGCATTACTACATACATTACTCTCTTTGATTGTTGGCATATGCTATCGTTTTACTACTCCAGTTAATTTGATCTTCGATTTCTATTATAAATAGTCGCCCCGATTTGATTTTTTGTACACATACTAATAATATTAATTTATAAGGTATGACAAAATGAAACACCATGCACGACGTGCGACACTAGTAGCCACCAAAAGCATTGATTGTTGAGCAGTTCAATTCTATACAAAATGTGCACAACAAAATGTGCACAGCAACAAAATGGCTAAAAGCAGGCCACTCCAACAGGAAATATGGTTAAATTTTCACTTATTTCATCATCTAGTTATCTACAATTCACTGCTAGTMTCTCCTAAAAGTCGAAAAGTTCCCAATCATCATCCAGAAGCTCCTTGTGAAGAGTAGCCACAGATCCAACAGTGTCCTCCCCAACATTGCTTCGAGGTGTTTTACACTCAACTGAGGGTGCTCTGCTCAGTATCCTGGGTGTCTCAAGTAAATCTGGATGACCAGCAGCAGGATCTGAAGCAACGATCATTCCTGATAAATGGCTCTTTACTGAAGAACTTGATGACGCTTGACGGAAGCTTGTCTGCTCAAGTGAAAGAGACTGACTTAGGGAAAGACGTTTGTCAAATTTCTCCTTCAACGTCTTAACATCCTGACAAAATACAGAAATCTCTCCTCTGCACAAAAGCACATTTACATTTTCGTAAGTAGTAAATAACTCAGAAGAAGGGGGAAAAAATCACCAGCATGCTAATTAACTTTGAGTAATAATATTTCATTAGCTCTTATTACATGTACATCAACATAATAACTCTAAGAAGGTTACAACACAGCACACATTATTCTGGACTGCATTTGTCCGCCCACACTCATCCTTTACTTCAAGTGATTTCCAGAATAATGTGCTGTGTTGCAACCTTCTCAGAGRAKTGTATTTCATTGAATGACCACAGCAGCTGCTAGGCATGGCAATGCAAGTATTTAACAAAGAAAATACTCAAAATAGTCCCAACATAGAAAATTCTTGTCTCAAGTATTTTGGCAAGCTCAATATATAACCCAGAATATCAACCACCTAATCCTTTTTCAAATTCAACATTTCCTCCACCAATGCGAAGAGTTGAAGTAAAACAACATATGAGCATGTTTGTCACTTTGTCCCTTTTTATCCTAGAAGAATGGGGTTCATACTTCAAGTTCCTAATTCAGGCTTCATATTACCAAACACACGAGATAGTAAAAGTAATATCAAACTTATAAAAACTGGACGTGAATATTTAGCAGTTGCAAAGTGACTGCAACTTCAATCCTCAGAAAAGAAGCACACTTTAAATAAGACATGGTTTTGATAATTACTAAACCACAGAGAGAGAATAGAGGAAGCAACAGTTCTGAAAGAATAGAAATCTTACTGCAATTCATCAACAACTTGGCCTTTCTCCATAAGGAAGTCCCTTAGCTGAAATAAACAAGAAAAGCAAGTTAGCTAAGTTATCTTCACATCAGATTGAATATGTGATTTTCGAAAAAGTTTATAAAAAAATAATTTAAAAAAAGTCTAATATTATAGGAAAAATTGCCAAAAATAAGTTAACCTTTGCTCAATTAACCAGAAATAAGTCAAGCTTTTGATAATCAAAATTAAGTTAACCTTGATGTCATTTTTGGCAAAAATGAGTATTTTTACCTATCACCTTCACAACAACTCCCCAAATATATAATGGGACACATGTCCTGTAATAATTGGTTCTCTAAACAAGATTTTAATTAAAAAAAATTAAAAAGCAAAAAGTTGAAGATAAAAAATAAAAAACAAAACAAAACTCATCAAAATGCAAGGCCACAAGCCCCACAACCACTGTACCCTCCCTTTCTCCTTCTCTATCTCACTCGATACCTTACTTACTGTGAATCCCCTAACCCGCCATTTATACCATAGCAATTTCGATCTCAATTGTAAAATCCCACAACCACATTGTTKTTTCTTTCTGGGTTTGGATCTCGAGGTGCGTGATGTGTTTGAAGTGGGTTCCGAGGTTTGGCAGGGGATTTTGCTAAGTACCGTTCTTAGGCGGGTCTTAGACTCTCGGGGTTTGGTTACGGTGTTAATGGCGTCGACAAAGTCAGGGAGAGGAAAGAGGAGTSTTCRGTTAAAGGCAACGGTGGTGTTTGCATTTGTAGTAGTAGTTGAGGTAGTAGTTGAGGCAGTGAGGTGATGTCGTGGTTCTTGTAATAGTTGGTACCATGTTGTTGGTATTGTTGTTGCTGTTGTTGTTGTTGTTGTAACTTATAACAATAGATCACACAAAATATAAACTTATCATGATTTAGTAATGAGACATTAAAACTAAAAGACAAACAGAAACAATATAATCCCCTGATTCCTTGAATAGCCAGATAGACTTTTCAAGAACAATCAGGGAATGATGGATATCTTTCCCCTTAAGATACTCTTTCATTGCATGCTAAATAGCTTAACAATAGATGCTAGCAATGACATAACTGGTAGTTTACCAAAAATTAACTAGGAAATTAGAAACATAAAAAAAAAAAAAAAGGAACTCAGGAACAAAGTCAGTGAAAAGATGACCAGTCCTTCAATGTGTCATTTAGAAACAGTGTAGGAGGCAGATAAAGCAGATACTGGCAGTTCTATCATGTCCCGTCACTAAGTATCTTCATTTAAACTATATTGAAACGTTCCATAATCACACTCTCAGTAACAAATAAATTAAAAGTAATTAGTTAAAGCATGCCAAAGTCAGTCATCGCATTGACCAGTGTGCTTTCACAATTCCTATCCTATCTCTCTCTCTCTCTCTCTCTCTCTCTCTCTCTTTCTCTCTCTCTCTCTCCATCTTGTAAATCCCCTTTCACTGTTCACAATAATTTATTCACATCAAACCACTTTTGCCCACCACTAGCAGTTAGTTAATATGAGTGAAAAAAAATAACCACATATATGGAAAGAGAGAAACTGTTGAACAGTCTCAAAGATTAGAGCTCAAGACCTTGAAGGAAAGCATCCACCAAACCATTGTTAAAAATGGCATTCCATATTTAAAAAATCCCAACTTAAACATTTACCTTTGCATTCTCTTCGGCTTCTTGCTGCAACAATTTCGACTCTTGTACGACCTTCTCCATGATGAGTTCTTGCTCAACAAGAGCAACTCTTGCAATGTCTCGCTTCTCAAGCATCTCTTTTTCAGCATTAATCCTCTCTTCCTCTGTGGCAGCTAATCGTGCTTCAAGTGTTTTTTGCATCTGTGAAAGCAATCAGAAAGCCTAGAAAGTCAGAACATGCCAACAAAAGGCAAAAGAAAAGTAACGCAAACAATCAAACTTGCCAATAAGCAAAACAAAAAATTGCAAATTTGAAGGGAAAACTTAGAGGTGATAAAGTTCAAAAAGTTATGCAAACAATCAAACTTGCCAATAAGCAAAACTAAAATTGCAAATTTAAAGGGAAAACTTAGAGGTGATAAAGTTCAAAATTCAAAGAGCACGTGGAAAATATCGAATTTGGATTAATGTTTACATAAGGAAAGAGAATATATTTACACATAAACTTGCAATTCCAAAGTAAATAATCATGTATACTTGATCATAATATATTATGTAATTTCATATATTGCACCACAGTGACAAAAAAATTTCAAGTATAAAAAAAAAAAAAAAAAAAAAAAAAAAAAAAAAAAAAAAAAAAAAAAAAACACAATGCAAGTTTATACAAGAGCTAAAGAAGCATTAATGCACATTAAGTCATTAATGTTTGCATGCTTAGTTGCTTACTCATAAGAGCATACACGGTGGTGGGTGAAAAAACCTTGTCATTTCTCTCTCACTCTTGCCTCATAACATATTTTATGATCTTTACCCCCCTCATGACATAAAAATCCTATTTGTCTCTCTCTTACCATTTTTTCCATGATTTTGTAAATTACACTGCCTCCATAACGAAAAAACTTTCAACAGTTTCCTTTTTTTGGGTGTAACAAAAAACTTTCAACAATTGTACAATTTTATTTATTTGGTAACTTTTTAATGGCAAAATTACCATATCACACCCTTTTAACTTTCTAATCTAAACTTAATCTTCACACTTATCTTGAAAGGGACCACAATTTTTTTGTCTTTTTCTCTACATTTCTTTCCCTTCTTTTCTTTTAAAGGGAGCACAACATTAATTTGTACCCTAACTATTCATTAGCTTATTTTGGAATCTTAGGAGCCTTAATCCATTTGTTGACAGTTTTTTGTTAAGAGAGTAAATAATAGAAGGTCTACCAACTATGACAGATGACAAGCAATTGCATTATTACTAGTTTAAATCCAAGGTACAAAAATCCAACATTGTACATGCGGCCATGCACTTGATGAGAAAGAGTTTTAGTGTTCAACTATACAAACAATTATTCACAAGGAAAGGGCCCAAACTATAGCTTGTACGAAATTTGAGTATTCATGTGAAWATCAAATTTTACTGAATTCACAAGGTTTTAGTACGAACTGTTCGATTGTTGGAATTTTTTACGGAATTAAATCAGTACAAAATGGATTGAATGGGATATGATGCAACCTAATCTAAAAAAGATGGTTTGCAATTGAATTGGGGGTTTCCTTCCAATTAGTCTTTGCAGCCTTAACATCAATTCACAAAAAATGCGTGAACAACAGAACTTTCTCAACATATTATGGTGAACTCGGTACCTTTTGATAGCATGGGAAACCAGCTATAAAACAGCGCATTTTTTAATTAGATTAGGATAGGATTTCTTCCCCAACTAACTTCCTAAAGATAAAATTATCCTTAACAATTCGAATCCTAATTAATTTTTTAATAATACTTAGTACAAAATTTCAGAAAATTAATCCTGAAGTTCTGATTTCCCTAACGAATTTTAGTAATAGTAAAAATAGAACTCCTAACGCCTAAAACAAGGAAATTCCCTTTCAAGTCAATCAATCATTCATTAAAATACCTTTCAAGTGAAAAGATAAAAACTTGTAGACAAAATAATCAATAGGAACTACTAGTAGAAATAGAAACAGATACTAGAGTAGTCATCTTCATCGCCGTCAGCTCTTAAAGTTAGACCTTTTGGACTGCAAAAACTAAACTACAAAATCTTGAAATGACAGTACAAGCATATCCATATGTGTCTACAAAACATGGAATAGCTGCTTATTAATTGAATTGTTGTGAAACATGATATGGATCTACCCTTTCACAAGTCACAACACCACCATCAACAAATAAATTGAAAGTATAAACAAGTATTCTATGGATTGCAATTAGAAAGCATAATGGCTTACTTCATCAAGCATAGCAAGCGATTTATCTTTTTCATCAGACAGGCCAAGAAGACGTGTCTGAAGCTCTCTTACTTCAGTAGCTAAAATGGACTTCTCCCCATATACTTCACCAGCATGCTGAATGTTCAATGAAGGGATTAAAAAATCAGTTGAGAAAAATGTAGATAATATGTTAATATATAATAATAAGATTATACGTTAAAATATATCAGACCAGTTCTCTATGACCTCAAAATCAAAAGCATACCATTTCATTTGCTTCTTTTGCATGTTGAAGCATCTTTTTCATTTCTTCCACCTTTTCGAGGATGTCCACGCCTCCCCGAGCAGCAGCAGCTTTTGCTTCTTCTGCTTCTTTTTCCTTGTGTTCTACATCTTCAATCAGCTTGAGCACTGACTCTGTAGCAGAAAACAAGGTATCCTGCATCATGTTTCAAAGTATAGATTATCAAACAAAGAACTTGTGGCTACCTCATAATTAAGGTACAAAATAAGTTTCTAGAATTTACACAGGGCATAAAATTCTTTCTGTATGTACAATTCAAAGCACTAATTTTAAAATTAAAATCAATTAACATACAATATGAAGGTACTTCTCAAATCCATTGTAGCATGGTACATAGTTAGAATGGAATAATAATGTGGTACAGAAACATGGACACAAGGCACCACCAAAATAAATTGGCAACCTTGGGGATTAAATTCCTTCCCCAAACCCCACATTCTTTTACCTCAACAGGTACTCATTTAAGCACCAGTACATGACAAGCTACACATAAATATACATATTATACATTAGAACAATAGGGATACACCACCAAAAAGTCCCCACAAAAGGGTAGAAAGTTCCATATATCTGTATAAGAAAATGCAAACCTTGATAGTTTTTAACTCAAAAAAGTAGTTGATGATGGATATTGCAAGCAAGTTAAGGGAAAACCGCTTGCGTAAAGGGCACCGGTGCGAAGAGTGGAAGAGTGGGATCAAGGAGATTTTAAACAAGGTAGARGGAGACCGAAAATGACTTGGTGGGAAGGAGTTAGAAAGGATTTGAAGCATGGATTTACAAGAGAATAAGGTCTCGTTTGGTTGGCACGGGAAATAAATTCCCATAGGAAGTAGTATTTCATGGGAATTTATTTCCCTAATGAAATCCATGAGAATTTAAGAAATTTGTTTGGTTGGTAATGGGGGAAGTAAATTCCCATGGGAATTGTAGCTTACCTAAGGATAGTAAGGGAAGTAAATTCCTATGTTTTGTGGGAAGTTACAATTCMCRTGAATTTTCAATGCCTCCATTTCTACTTTTTTGTATCAACCAAACAAGGCTAAATGAAATTCATGGGAATTTCGATTACCCATGATAAATTGGGACAACCAAACGATCCCTAAGATCCTCGATCGTAGGGGGTGGAGGAGGAAAATCTATGTGGATGACTTCCTAGAATAATAACTTTTGGTTCATGTTAGTCGACCCCACTTATGGGACTAAGTGTTAGGGTCCTACCCTTTTTCATATATTTTTCTAAGTTAGAGTCTCGCTTTGTGGGCGCTTCCTGCATGTCGCCCCCACAAGCGCCTTAGAAGTAAGTCTTTAGATGCAGTACGGTYTAAGTCCTCTGTGGGTGTCTCCTAGGGGCAAATGTATTCATTTAATTTAACCTCTTTAGGGGGAAGGTGATATATGAGAAGAATATTTCACACAAGCATTCCTCCTACCCATGCTAATGATTTAATGCCTTAATGCCTTTATAGATATTGTGCTTGCATTACATTTTTAGCATTCCAATCCCAAAGTCCCAAACTCAGATACAAATTCCCGAGTCCGGATCCCGCTTGGGCCCRCTTTGACGTAGTCGGCCGTCCCAAGCGCCCGGACGCCCATTTAAAAGAGAATCGCCTCACGTTGTTGTGTGCTCGTGAGGCCCCCATTTTCGCAAGAAGGCTTACGTTTYCGTCTCCAAAGGCTTAAGCGCGCTGCACGCTCCAACGTCAAAACGCTAAGACCATGACAGTTGGTATCAGAGCCAGGTTCGAAATAACACCTGGAGTCCCGAGAAAARAGAAAATGAGCCGCGAAACGATAGAAGAAAGACTAGCATGGCTAGAAGGGAAGTCCGAACAATGGGCTCAGCTCGAAAACATTGTCATCAAGCAAGCCAAAATGATTGATAGCCTGGAAGCTGAGATCCAGGTATTGAAGTCAGAAAAAGACGCTCTACAAGAGCAAGTGAACTTCGTCTGCAACCAGGCCGACGAAGCGTTGGAAAAGTGTGAGACTATGAAGCGCACTATAGCGAAAGCATCCCAAGGAGTTGGTGCGCCTAAGCCGAAGGACTATAGTGGCGCCCGAGATGCGAAAGAGGTACAAAACTTTCTGTTCGACATGGAGCAGTTCTTCAAGGTCAGTCACTTGGACGAGTCCTTGAAGGTTGACACAGTGGTCATGCATCTTGCTGATGATGCCAAGCTCTGGTGGCACACCAAGCACGCCGAGATTGAGGCCGGTAAACTGAAAATAGACACATGGGACGAGTTMAAGACGCAGTTCATGGACCAGTTCCTCCCTGAAAACACACAGTTCATTGCCCGAAGAAAGCTGCAAGAAGTCAAGCAGAAGGGCTTCATTCGAGACTACGTGCGTGAGTTCTCCGCATGTATGCTCGACATCAAAGACATGTCAGAACAAGATCGTCTCTTCAAGTTCATCTACGGGTTAAAAGAATGAGCCCAAAGAGAATTGATGAGACAAAAACTCACCACACTCTCGGCAGCTGTGAGCGCAGTGGAGAGACTCGCTGRTTACTCCTTCGRAAAGGAGCAAAGCTCAGAAAAGAAAGAGTCTACAACACGCCCCTCAAGCCCCACTCCAGGCTCTCCAAGGAGCGCTGCGAGCGGCTCGCGTGTGTCCTCAAACTCTACAAGTTCAAATCGAAGCAAAAGTGGGGGAGGCGACCACAAGAAAATCAGGGTCATCTCAACCATCACAAAGCAAATCAGGTTCATCATGGACCCCAAAAGGATCATCCTTCGACAGAAGCAAGCTAAGYTGCCTTGTTTGTAGAGGCCCACACAAATGGTGGGAATGCAAACACAAAGGCGAAATTGACAAACTCCAACAACGTTGCTCGGCCATGACACTAGAAGACGAGTCTGTCAAGGAGGACGAAGTTGAAGAAGAAGAAAGAACCGAAGAGAAGGAGCCCGCTCGCTATGGAGCTGTGTACATGATGTGCGCAATGGGCAAAGAAAAAGAAAAAGCAGAAGAAGACACCGCCTGGTTAATGTATGTTGACATTCACTTGGCTGGACGAAAGGTGCGCGCCCTCGTRGACACAGGTGCGACACACAACTTCATGGACACCAAAGAAGCCAAACGACTTGGTTTAACCATCACCAAAGAAAGTTCAAAAATGAAAGCTGTCAACTCCTAGGAGAAGCAGATAAAAGGCATCGCCAAACAAGTGCCCGCAACCGTGAAYGGATGGCAGGGGAAATTAGACTTCACTGTCACCGACATAGATGATTTTGACTTGGTCCTAGGAATGGACTTCTTCAGAAGCAGCAGAACATGGGTGATACCAGTTATGGACTACTTGATCGTGGATGGMCCAGACCACCAAGTCYCGGTAGTAGGTCCTCCAAAAGAACTCCTCAAAAGGCGTCAGCTCTCAGCAATGCAGATGGTGAAGCCTAGCCAAAAGAAGACCCATGAAACTCAGACATCATGGAAGAAAAAGAACCAGACTYGCGGCAACGACAAAGCAGCTCGCCCGCAACAAAAGCAGAAGACTAAAGCACCCTCACCAAAGGCGCGAGAAGACAATGGCGCAACAAAAGAAACAAAGTTTAGGATAGGAGATTTTTCCTTTTCCTTTTGTAATGTTTGTAAGTCGACGAGGTCGTCGACAGCTTAAGTGGGGGAGGATGTTAGGGTCCTACCCTTTTTTATGTATTTTTCTAAGTTAGAGTCTCGCCTTGTGGGCGCTTCCTGCGCGTCGCCCCCACAAGCGCCTTAGAAGTAAGTCTTTAGATGCAGTACGGTCTAAGTCCTCTGTGGGTGTCTCTTAGGGGCAAATGTATTCATTTAATTTAACCTCTTTAGGGGGAAGGTGATATATGAGAAGAATATTTCACACAAGCATTCCTCCTACCCATGCTAATGATTTAATGCCTTAATGCCTTTATAGATATTGTGCTTGCATTACATTTTTAGCATTCCAATCCCAAAGTCCCAAACTCARATACAAATTCCCGAGTCCGGATCCCGCTTGGGCCCACTTTGACATAGTCGGCCGTCCTTAGCGCCCGGACGCCCATTTAAAAGAGAATCGCCTCACGTTGCTGTGTGCTCGTGAGGCCCCCATTTCCGCAAGAAGGCTTACATTTTYGCCTCCAAAGGCTTAAGCGCGCCGCACGCTAGGACCGTGACACTAAGGCTATGATTGATGGATAGAAAAGTCATTGATGAGCAAAAGCCGGGTCAAAGGATGCACCTAGCTCTGGACAAGGTGATGCAGTTCTGTTATTTTACGTAGGACATCAGAAGGGCCCAAAGCCCCAAATCTTGTCAAAAGATGCTTACAGTTAAAAAAGTGATTCCAACAAGTGATTCCAACTGAGATTCTCACCTCAAGGGAGAGCAAGGAGAGAGAATTACAAGGAGTCAGAATCTTGTCAAAAGATGCTTCCAGGGAGTAAAATGAACTTTGAGTTGGTGACGTTAAGTTATTAACATTTAACAGCCAGAAGGCCAAGCATAAGGAATCTTGATTTACCATCTCTCCTTCAATCTGAAAATGTACTATTATCGGATCATAGTTTGGGAATATAAATCAAATATGGCTAAAGATCCGCCCATTGCAATAAGTTCTTCAAAATGGAGATTGATCAAACCTAATTCACAAGTTAGATCAATTAAGCGAACCAGTCCATTTAAGGATTGTACTTCAGAGTGCCAAAATATGTGGTTCATCACACCACATTAACCATTGGATGGGACAGGCCATCAACATCAGTTATCAGAATCAAATGATAAACATACCCAAGCCAGTATATATTCACTAACCCCAAAACCATACATCCATGGTACCAAATGGACCAAGTGGCCATTTGCGGATGGTCAAAAAGGATATTGTATGAATTCTGTCATTTTATTTCTTGAACGGAAAGGTTACAGCTCCAATCAAAAGTAGGACACAATGAAAGAGTGCAGTTTAACAGAATTATGTTGATTTGACATTCTCTCAAAAATACCATGAATTAGTTTTTTTTCCTCAAAATTCTTAATTAATGATATTTAAAAAGASTGTGACACTGTTACAGTAATACAGAAAAATAACTTGTTATTGAACCTTGCTTAACATTTTGGGACAGCTTGGAATAGATAAGTGTCCTATTCCTAGGATATATTTTAATAAGTTTACGTGATATAATATTTTGTCTTTGCATAGTTCATGAGTTTGYCATTTATATGAAGTTTGATCAAACTCAGTCTCAATTGATTGAATTGAGAATTAGAAATTTAGTATAGGCCACTTTGTTCACTAAATTTTGAATTGAGTATTAAGTATCAAAAGTTTGAGGTTTTCTTTGTAAGGAATTTTAATGATATGATATTGGTGTGCTATAGGGTTTAGGGTCGTTGATAATTTCTGGGTTAATACTATGCATAATGTTGAACATAATGATATGCAAATGTMTATGTCATGAAAATGTTCTGCAATTTTTTTTAAAAAATTGTATGTATGTTAATATTACTATTTATTTCCTAATTAAAAATGTTTTGCAAAGTGCAAATGTTGAACAAAGTTCTAAGAGAACAGTATATTTGATTTGATTCATTCTCTTTAGTTACGTACTACTTCCAATTTCGTTTTCTTTTCTGAATATCCTTTCTTCTATCAATTTAATGTTGAAAAAGAATATTATATTGTATTATTTTATTAAAAATGTATCAAAATATTATCATAACAACTCATACATCAACATGGATTGGTTCGAGTGTCAAGTAACTTATTACTGATAATATAAAAAATTTTGAGTCCCAGCTGAACCGAATGCAAAAAAAAAAAAAAAAAAAAAAAAAAAAAAAAACCTCATTGGAAGACTAGAAGCCAAGTGTGCTGTGAGGTTGAATCTAGAACTATAAAAGTATATAGAATTCTGCCCCCGTAGATTCCAAATCCTAGCTTCGCCTTGAATACTCCCTTCATCACTATTTCTTTACCCCTTTTGGGCTATGCACGGAAATTTAGGCATCCCTACTTGTCTTTTTCCTTTACTTCTATTTTTTTAAAATATAAAAATGAAAAAAAATTTAAAATATAAAAAAATACACTTAAAATGAATATGAGCAAAAGAAAAGTGAGACCTTGTGAAGGAAATGGAGCAAAGTAGGGTCGGAGGGAGTAAACCAAATTTATTATAAAATTACCAATATCCACAAGAGTACATGAACTATTCCAAAACCCCCTGATTGAATCAGCTGGTGTAATAAGGCTTGGTCAAGTAACATGTACGAACTACACAGCATGAGAGGTGATGAAAAACATGCAAAAATTGAAAACAGAAACTCAAAACATTCATGACAACACATCTTGCTAGAAGAGAAAAAATAAAAAAGAGATCTGTAAACCAACCCTAAGGGTAAATAAAATTACCTTGTAGGTTTTTGCATCCTCAATTATGTCCTCAAGCAAGTTGATTCTACAAATTTGACCAGAATTTGTTACTATAGTGCTCAATGCAGTCCCACCGTCAGCATCACCAGCGTCAGTCGCAGAGAAGTCTTGTATGAAGTCAGTACCAACAAATTCACTCATTTCATTCTCTTCAGCATCTGAAAAGAACATTCCACTCCCAGCTTCTGGCCCACTGGCAAAAACAGAAGCTTTGTCTGCAGAAATTGTACATCCCCACAGGTTGCAATCCAGTGCAGACCCTTGCTGACAATCATAATCAAAACTAGGTGCATCCTTCATGCAGTCTTGATTCACATTGCAATGTTCAGGAAAGCTGACATCGGCTTTGTTGTATTCAACATTTATAGTCGTTGATGACGTACCATCAATTTGATTACCATGCACATCTGTTTTTCCATCCTCATCATAATGACAAGGAACAGAACAGTCACTCTCATGATACAGATATGCTTGACTGCAATCACCTTTATTAAATTCAGGAATCAAGCTTCCAGCTGTGACATCTAGCTTTTCTGCCTGACTAGTTTCAACAATTGTTTCTTTGCATCTAGTATATGAYAACAACTCTTCGTCTGTGGTGTTGACATTCTGTAAATCAGCAGTATCATTTGCATCATAGAAGGATGAAGCTAAAGAATCACCATCAACATTATGAGCATCATTCGATGGACTAGAATCAGACGTGCCTATCCCTGCCACTGACTCCAGAATTGTAAAGCTTGAAGAAGGTGTTTCTATTATTTTCCCGTTGTTACTAACTGCATGTGGATTGTGGAAGCCTATTAGAATCAAACTAATATGGTACAGGCTACTGAAAAGAAACTCAATGATAAACAAACTAACCTACAAACATCTAACCGTAACCCATCCACCAATAAACCATTCACATGTAGCAATGAAATCGGACTCAAGCAATTTACTTGACTCATGATAAAACAATTCCACATGCACATCTTCCCTTTCCAACAACATCAGTTAAAAGAGGTCCACAAAGTCAAACTGAAGTGAATATTGATTTTGGCACCCACAACGAGATTGAAAAAATTTAAATAAAAACCAACATACAGAGCATAAATTTTGACAATTCGGTTTATTACAAAGAAATTGCAACAAAAATGTCTTAAGACAGTCAGTCCATTCCTTGCTTGGACCACTACATATTTGGAAATTTAGAATCTTACCATTGGGAGTAGGGACATCAGACTTCTCACTTGTAAAAGGTAGAACCTCCGTAAGAATAGTTTCCACAGCTTTATTGGAATCTTTTGCATGTTCTATAGCAACAGCTTTCAATAAACGGGTGTCCACCTTCAGAAGACAAAAACAAATCCTTATAAACACAATAACACCTCATGTTTGAGTACAAGAAGCATCAAGATAAATCCCAGCAGTAACAATACCAACAATAGCCAAGACATAACTTCTTTTTTGTTTTTTTTTCCCAAAGATTATGCACCTTTATAAGTTATCAGGAAGTGAAGTCATCACAATTAGGAAAAAAAGATACAGGAAACTTTCAACCACCTAACCGGACAATAGACACTAATCACAYTATACATCTCAGAAAAATAAAGTGCAATCCAAACAGCCATGAAACAGTGACATATTCTCTACTGAACCACCCTTCATCACAAGAGGGATATAAAGATTCTGTATAGCCAGTAACATACAAATGCAACAGAGAGAAAAACACTTAGTATTTCACATCCAGATAAAAAATTTAAAAATAAAAATAACAAGTGGAGTGTTTGGTAAAGATATTTTTATGTAGAAAATGAGATTCAAATAAGTGTCTTCATTTTATATTGTTCGGTATGACTTATTGTTTGTTATGACTTATGAGTAACAGATACCTTTTTCTGGAGGGTAGCACAATCCCCCCATTTTGTTACCCTTGTCAAATTAGTGGAAACRTATTAAGTTTCTTTTCTAAATCATAAACTTCTGAATTGTTTCCATTCTACTAGGATACGGAACAACTATACCAAACGCCTCCAAGAGGAGATGCTGCATAGCATTGGAGAGTGGTCGTAACATTCTAGCTCTATACGCATTAACAACCACTGAGTTAATATACAATTAGATATGAATACTTCACCAATGCCCTTCAAAGATCAGACAAAATTTTCCAGCAAGAATTCTAGTGACATAGCAAAAAAAAAATGAAAGAGACAAAACTTCAAGGTAAAAACAATAATAACCAGGGAATATTAATTAAATAGGCATAAGGCTCTTAACAAACAGAAAAATTTGGGCTTTGCAGCACAAAGTCCACATATCCATACCATAAAATATATACTACATGGAAAACAAATATCTTAATGCAGATTCAAAAGCTATTTAAAAAAGGTACAAAAATATGCAGATTAACTTTCCMATCACACTCTACAATAAGATCACATGTGAATCAAGGAATACTATAATTCACAATAACTTCGCCAAAACAGTTACAAGGTTGAGATGGGCACAAAAATTGCCATTGAACACAATCAACATCAAGTAAACAGCACGATCAGTACTGCAAGTTAATAACCACGCCAAACTCCACAATCATACTCAGTTCCAGAAACCCCTCAAACACATCAACAAACAACGAGAACTCTTAACAACAAATTGGCGGGCATGCAATAAACTAATGTTAATTACATACATTTTCCACACAAAAATCATATCTTTGGCAAAAGAATCATATTTTGCACAAGAATTGATTAACTTAAGCAATAATTTAGCACAATTAACCCAGTCAACAATCAACCCAGTGATAAATTGAACAAGTCAAAAAATATATATAAATATATATATATATACCTGAGGAAAAAGCTCCAACAAATTCTCGTATACTGATTTGAACCCCATCTTTCAAAATAATTTACCTGCATTACAGAAAATATAAAATCACAGAATAATAAGCATCATTATTATAAAAGCCATAATTTAGAACTATAAAATTCATGAATTCTTAACCACAACAATTAAACAGAATTATAGTTAAATTAAGTACGATAAAACCTAGTAAAAAGCCAAATCGTAATATCAAATCGTTAAATAAAAAAATAAATTAGCTAAGATTCTTTAAGATGATCAAACGAATAAGAGAGATTACATGAAATTGAAATCAAACGCAACAATAAAGAAGGTATGATGTTGGAATAGATAAGGGTTAAATATTAGAAGACGTGAAATCGAAATAAGATACGATCGTGAATGAGAGAGAGAGAGAGGATGACGAAGCACTGACCTGGGAATCGCGAAGAAGATGAGAGAGCAAGTGAAAGGAGTGGAAATAGGAAGGTGAGTTTAATCGACACTTTTCGCACATATATACAGTAAATATCATCAATTGATGAATTATTTCATTACTAGTATTTTTTGCACGCGATGCGTGCGTGTTAAACAAATAAACGTTTATTGATTAGCAAATAATAATGTGAGATATATACTTAGTGCACAAATTTTATAGTATAACTGGTTGTACGATAGAACTACACAAAATTTTCCACGTTGGTCCACCAATTATGTTATCACTTATCACGAATATTATTTGATTAGTGTAACTTTTATTATGATATGAAATTCTAAGTATTACGTTTTTGTTCTCATTGTGTCAATCTTATCCCATTATTTTGTCAATTGAATTCTTTTTATTAGTGTCACTTAGATTATGCAATGTTTCATTGTTACACGTTTATTATGGTAAGAAAAGAAAAGAGCTTTAAACATTACTTAATTAGTATTTAGTTGAAATTTCAAAAGCAATGTCATTTTTAACTTGTTCAACATTTATGAAAAATTAAAAAGTAAAAAGAGATGATTAAATATTGTTTTAAATCAGTGTAAATTAAATAATGAATGATATGATAGTCATTTCATAGAGGATCATGAGGACATGATAGACATTTTGTAAGGGGAACACAATCTTCCTCCCCCCCCTTCACTTATATAATAGAGATTTGGGCTCATAATGCCACCTGTACTAGTAATATTAGATCAGGAGTCACGTTGCAACTTACAAGTAAATTGTACTAGGGTAAGTGTTATACCTAGAAATTTCATACCTGAAACTAACATATCTTGACAGGTTTATAGGTTCGTAGGTTCGCAGGTACACAGGTTCTAAGTTCAATGATAAAAGCTTTTGGGATGTTAAGTCCTATTATTGAAAAAAGCCCAAAAATTAGCCAGCTGCTATCCATTGTTGATCAACTTTTTCTCACTCTAAGTGAGAGCTTCTCACTCTAAATCCCTTAGAGCGTCCATCACATTGTTACGTTTTGTTTTCCTCGTACACCACGTTCACTTGCATGCTACCATGTCTAGTCACAATTCTACTTCGTCTCCGGAGGGGGAGCCTTCGGCGTACCGTTTTGGTCCGGTCATAAAAGCGGAGGATGATGATCAGGCGTTTAATAGGGATTACTCACTTGCAATCATCAGGAATACTTATGACTATAGGACTTTCTCCAAGACTGAATTACAAGCTTGGGTGGATCATTCATGGACTACCTCAGGGGAAATTGTCATTGAAACAGTTGGAAAGTTAGTCTTTTTCTTTTGTTCTTGTTGGGAGGATAAGAGCGGTCTTTTGGCTCATGGTATTCTTAATTATCAAGGGGCTTTGATTGCACTCTCCCCATGGTTCCCGGGTGCTTCTATTTCAAATGTCTGTCCGGAAGTGGTGCCTATTTGGGTWGTGTTAGAAGGACTTCCCTTTCAAGAGGCACATACGTTTGCTGCCTCTCGACTTTTATCCACATTGGGTCAGATCGTAAAGTTTGATGACTATTCAGCCTCGATACGAAATTATCCGAGAGATGGTATTAGAGCAAAGGTTAGGATTAATCTACAAAATCCTTGTTGCCAGGTGTTTATTATGAATTTGCTCCGGGCACAACTAGAATTTCGCCTAAGGCCGACCGAATAAAAATCGATCGGTAACACCGACCGACACCGACCGAAATCGGTCGATGTAATATATCGACCGAATTAACGGTCGGTATTACCGATCGAATTTCAAATCGGTTTGTGTATCGGTCGGTAAATTATAAAAAAATTTGGCCTAGGCTTTCCCTCCATCAGCACGAAATTAAAAACAAAAAAAATAAAAAATTATTACCGACCGATTTTTATTTCGGTCGGTACACCGACCGACATTTCGGTCGGTACACCGACCGACATTTCGGTCGGTAATAATTTTTTTTAATTTTTTTATTGTTGGGGGAATTGCGTAATAAATAAAATCTGGTCAAGCTTCTAGAGTAGTTGTGCGGTTGTGCCTTACTCGTATTTCCTTTCATTATTCCCTCACCTTATCATCTCAATTCTAGAGTAGTTGTGCGGTTGTGCCTTACTCGTATTTCCTTTCATTATTCCCTCACCTTATCATCTCAATTCTACTTTCTCTCTCCTCATCTCTCATCTTGACCTATCAACTTCACTCTCTCTCTCTCTCTCTCTCTCTTCAATTTTCATTCTTTCCCCTTATCAATTTTCATTCTTCAATTATCATTCATTATTTCTCAATCTCTCTCTTCTCCGTCCCTTTTATGTCATCTCAATCTCGTTTCGTCGCTGCCGCCGCCACCCTCGTCACTCGCCACTGCCGCCGCTAACACTCGTCACTCGCCGCCAACACTCGTCACTCGCCGCCGCCAACACTCGTCACTCGCCTCCGCCACACTCGTCACTCGCCAGGTATATCCCTCTCTTGTTTTTTTTCTTTAGATCTTGGTTTGAACTCCTTTTTTTAAAACAAATTGTAGAAATTGTTTGTGTTTTCTTTTGTTTTTGCTTTTGATTTTGCTTCTGATTTTCTTATAGATCTAGATTTTTTTCTATTTTTCTTATTTTTTTAATGTTTTGAGTCTTCTGATTTTACAGTGGTAGTACAACAGAGCTCATAGAATAACATTTTCAAAAACAACAATCTATCAAATCAAAGAGTGATACAAAAAAAAAAAGAATACAGTGAAAGAACAAGAGTAAAAGCAAAAGAAGAAAAGTAAATCGAATTTTTATCCCAAATTGCCCAATATTTCGATTATAATTTTTCACTTTTGTTTTTTGTTAGATAGATCTAGGGTTTTCGATTTCGTTTTTTTATTTTTTGATTTCGTTTTTTTATTTTTTGATTTCGTTTTCGATTTCGGCTTTTTTAGTTGTTGGTTTCGATTTTATTCTTTTGCTTTCTTTTTTTTTCCAGTTTTCCTGCTTTATTGTTTCGAATTTCTGGTTTATTTAGTTCAATTTTTCGAATTTCTGGTTGTGTTTATAATGGTTTGGCGATGTGTTTTGGACTGATGCTTTGCTRTTTGCATTGATTGTTCTCTATTTTTTATTTGGAACCAACACAGTAAATGCTTTTGGTCGTGTAAATGCAATTTATATGATCTGTGTATTTTTTGACTTGATAATGCAATTTATTGTTCTCTGCTTGACTTGATGTGTATCTTTTTATGGATGTGAAGCAAACACAGTAACATTTCAAACCTTACAAAAGTTTGCTAAAAGTTGATATAAGTGTAGCTAGTTAGCTACAGTAAAGCTTTTGGATGATCAGCTGACGTATGACCCGTATCGATTAATGTTGAACTCTACTTGTACAATTCGGGCTTAAATCTTGCGTATGTGAGTATAGGGAGTATTAATTTGTATCGCCTTTGTGACTGATTCGCATAAAATGAAAATTAAAATGGTGTGAGTATGTGAGAGTATTGATTTGTTGATATACTCGCACGATAGGCAATTTGTTGGATTGTTATGTATTTAATTCGTCAACTACAAATACAGTGAGTTTGTGTATCTATAATATTTTTTTTACGTGATTTAAAAGGGGAAGGAGTATAAATTTGGATTGTCAAATGAAGTACTAGTGTCTGATGTGCACTCCTAAAATAGCATGATCAAATATGATTTTGTGGATTTTAATTTGAAAAATGAAATTGAATATAATCTCGAGTTGATATGAATMATATGAGGATAATAGGATATTCATATCTGAGCATAATTGTAGACACCTAAATGTGTCTCCCCAAACGAGTAATCC
Organism: Bassia scoparia; assembly: GCA_008642245.1. Classification (NCBI taxonomy): domain Eukaryota; kingdom Viridiplantae; phylum Streptophyta; class Magnoliopsida; order Caryophyllales; family Amaranthaceae; genus Bassia; species Bassia scoparia. The sequence continues at coordinate 57,616 of SNQN01003041.1, forward strand.
GTGATGAAACATACCGCGTCTCGYGATTGTTTCGACWCAGAAAAGATGCTTTGAACTCACAAAAGTTGGAAATACGTGAGGTCATACTCGGAACTATTGAGCAAAGGACAAATAAAAGGGGCAAAAACATTTTTCTTTTATTTATTTAATTATTTTCTATTTTTAGGTTTTTCTTTTCTATTTTTAGGATTTTTTATATTGGTGATTCCATAATTTCCAGTTTTCATTGCTTCTTCACATTTTTCTGAGCTCACCAGTATTTTTAGATTATTTTTCTAATTTTTCTACATTTTTTCTATGATTTATAAGTTTTTATTACGCAGAAATACAAAAAAATAATAAAATACACAAAAATTACTCCGAAATACGTGGAACTTCTAGAACACTCTAGAACTCCTTGCTTGGAGAGCAAGGGTGTCTAGGTGCGTCGAATCAAGGGAAATCACGAATAAAACGGAGGAAATCAAAATATTTCGAGGTTTTGGAACAATATTACGCACAGGCCAGGCAGCGTATATACGCAGGATACGCAGCCCTCTGCGTATATCGCAGGTCACCTGCGTATATACGCAGACCTGCGTATATACGCAGGGTTTGCGAACCTCGTTTTTTCCCTCGTGCCTATAAATACATGCCTACCTTGCTCAGTCCGGACACGGTTTTCAACTGACACTTCTATTCTGTCTCTCTCTGTCTCTAACTTACGTATTTCTCTCTCACTTCTCAAACACTCTAAACACATTCGTTCTTGAGTTCTAAGAATCGATTCTGTTCGATTCAACAGGCGAAATAAGGGTATAAATCTGAGATTACTCACCTAAAATCTTTTTGACTCTACTTAATTCTTTTGTCACTTTTAATTTGACTAATTCTTTATTGCGAGTTTCAATTAAATCAACACAATGTAGAAACTCACCTTTTAATTGATTCATGTAATATGTAGGATTGTCACTCATGTTTTCAAATTCGTTTTCATTAACACTTATTATTATTCTATTATCTTGTCACAATTCATTATTATGCATATCGTTATTGTCAATACTAACATGTTCTTTGTCTTGATTAGTAATTCGATCAAAGGGCGTCCTCTTTAGTTTTTGCTTTAACGATTTGTGTATTTGCAGTGACAAGGTGAGAAGGACACACATATATATTATCATGCTTACTAACTTTGTTTTCATGTCTTGTATATATATATATATATATATATATATATTATATAATTTATATTATATATATATATTTTATATATATATATATATATTTATATATATATAATATATTATATATATATATATATATATTATTTCTTATCAACTTGTATATATTGCTTAAACAAGACCGGAAATTATGCGTATCACATTAAAGTCAGATATCATGGACGACCGGTTTTCTAAGCACTTGTTAATATTGACTAACATGAAGCGATCGCTTGTCCATTTAGAAGTCATTGTTTGTACATAATAGCAACTCACCTAATAATATTAGATTAGTGCGCTTTCAAGATCAATTCAATAGGCTCTTTGAATTCAATGTTATGATTTATGGAACTACAATGAGAACCGAGTAGAGGCCGCTACATGCGGGCGATTGGGTTACTGATTCAATCCGTACCATGTCCCCGAACCCACTTTGGTTACTGGACCTATTTGTGGGCACTAGTTTGGCACCAATGTTTCGGGCGTCCGTGAATAACCTATTAGGCACGGTGGCGATCCCTCAATTCGACAACACACCCCAACGCATTCACATGTGGATTCCATGGCTCATTCCATGAAACTGAAGCTGAGGTCACGCCCCCCCTAAGGCGGGGCGAAGCTACAGTTTTTGGCGACTTCATGGGGATAATCACCATTTGGTGAGTGGACAGACTTGAAAGTCTCGTAGTTTCATATTCATAATCAATTGAATTTTGCTTGTGACCCTTCGAATAGGGTCAAGTCTTAGGCACCTTGTCTCAATATGGGCATGTTCTATGCTCGAGATCACCTTAAGGGGGGATTTTGCCTTGGTTGCATGTGGTTAATGGATCACATGGCTAAGGTAAGTCATATCCGCCCATGCCGCGTATGCACGTGTTCTAGATGCGTGTATATAAGGGGTATCTCGGCCATACATCACCAATGTTGTGGTGGTGAAATTGGACCCAGCTCTACCCTTAGGCATGGTACACTATCAGACTTAACCAGCCGACTTATAGCTCACTTAGATCCTGACCTTAGGTGAATAAATTAGGCTTGTGTGAATCAATGTGCTTGTTAATTGTGACTCTTCATTCAGTCCAAATTCTTAACCAACTAAGCCCAGTCCCTTAATCTATGGTTCAAGACATGAACGTTTCACGATCCATTAGGCCATTTCAATCAATTTCAAACTCCATTCGACCTAGAATCTGACTTAGGTTCGTCATCCAAGAATCTTAAAATCTGACTTAGATTTGACCTTTTGAACTTAAACTAAATTAGGTTCAATTCAATCTTAATTCAAGGACTTAAATCTGAATTAGGTTCAATTCAATTCTAATTCAAGACCCTCTTAAATCGAATTAGGTTCAACCCAAGAGCTTGAATCTGAATTAGGTTCGCTTCAACTTCAATCTAAGAACCTTAAAACTGAACTAGGTCGATCATAGATCAACCCTAGGAACTTTGATTCAAGGTAGGTCTATTCAATTTCAAGTGGCTTGTAGGTCTTAAGAGGTCCTTAATTCTGAATAGGCCCATCTTAGGTTTGAATCTTTTCTCGAGTCTAGACCTTAAATCAGATTTAGGTCTAGCCACATTCAAGTCTACTTTCGAGTTCAGTTCCTTAAGTCAGAACCTCAAGACTGAGTTAGTTGTTCTTAAGAGTTTTCAGTAGGCCGATCTTTTGTTTCGGGTTCTAAAGTGTAATTTCTTGATTCAGCAGATAGCAAAGACTCGCAACTTGTCTCTGGGGCCAGAAGAGTAACAGAAGCCAACCGATGCGCTCCTGATACCAAGACACTTCCATGGCAAACATCAAACACGCTTAACGCTATCTAGAAAAGCTCGAGTCTGTGAATCTCGCTTGATGCCAAGAAAAGAGCATTGGGGAGCTGAAAGAAAGAGGACCAGGAAAAACCTCTCGGTCGACGGGGAGGAAGACAGCGTGTGACACCACTCCTCTCGAAGACTGAGACGGAAAAGAGTGGAACAACTAGAAGAGTTGGTCAAGGAGAATGTCCGAAATCTCAGTTCAAGGCCCGTGTTGCTGATTATGAGATTAAGGGCCAGCTTCCTAGAATTTGTCATCACTGATTTGCCGCAATGTCAAGGGAATCGAAGACCCAGAAGGACCACTCCGCCACTCTTCAATATCTCATGGTCCTTAAAGGAATGAGCAAAGACTATTCGCTTCGGTGTTCCTATTATTTGGACACCCATCCATCCAGGTGGTCAAGACCCTAAATCAAGCAAGCTCGATGATGGGAATATCAAACACGAGTTTCTAAGAGTCGGTACAATTCCAGCTTCTGTCGGTCTCCGTGAACTAGAGGCCACCAAGCAAGGTGAGAGAGAAATTTCTCTAATTTTCTAAATAGGTGGAGGGAGACAGCCGGCTAAATGGACAATCGCGACTGAGGAAGATCAAATTCGATGGTCATCAAGAACCTTCAACCCAAGTCGAGAGCCACTCAAGTTTCAACCGATTGATTCATTTTAAGGGGCTCTACAGGTTGGCCTCCTAGTTGAGGAGATGTTCAAGCCAGAAGTCTAAGGTACGGTGGGGGCTTTAAAAGAAAAGGTGGCTCCTCTTTTCGCAACACTGATCAAGTCAGCCACATTACCAATGACAACCTCTTCTACCATCCCGCCTTTCAGCAACAGTGCTGAGGACCACAAAGGACATTTTTTCAATGGCATGATCTTATGAGCAGGCCTTTGACAGTTAACTGGCAAAAGGTGCACTGCTCCTATTGGACCACTCCAGATCTTCAGATGACAAGAATCTAGATTGGATCTCATGCTTAATTGGCAAGTCACCAGGAGGGGCCACACCACTGAAGAATTGCATTGTTTGAAGCTAGGATTAAAGACTGGTTGAAGATGGTCGCCTCCCAGCCCCCAGCGGCGAAGGGGAATATAGATCACATTCACACCAGCCACTGCTAACCATGAGTACCCAAGGCGTGGTATCGATCTGGCGGCTCTTCTCCAGATTGAGTCATAGGTCTAGTCAAGCTTCTAATCTTTCATCACGTCTTGAGTCTATGTTAGTTTTTGAAAATAAGCATGTATGTTTCAGTTTTCATTCAGCAATTAATATGACTGTCATTTGTTTGGGCATATTATTTTTTCTAATCTATGCAAGTCTCAACTCATTGGCCACAATTGGTTTACTCTAATACTGATTTTTATTGGAAATTTGAACAATGCCAAGAGAGCGCTTCTTTCAGCAGCTCCACAAAATGACTCCTCCTTCAATTCTGTCACATCAAATCAAATCCTGTCAACCTTTGAGGCACAACACATATATACGCTATCTTCTTCTCATCACCAATCTATCCTAACCCTTTGGACCAAACGGTGCGTAGGAAAGACACGTGCAAGAAAAAAAAAGGAAGAGTAAATGGCAAAAAAAAAACAGAAATCAAAGTTCATGCCAGTTATACCAAAGTCATCCAAAAATGCAAATCCAAACGCTTAAGCCAGATCAAATAAAACAGCAACAGTCTCTAAAAAAAACACTGCCCGTGGGTCACTTCATGGTCATAGCTTTTTAAACCTCAACAAGCAGCTCATTCCAGCTCAAAAGACCCTCTCACACGAGGCATTATCAAATCCATAGAACTACGTGGTTCTGATTCCGTTTAAGGATTACGGTAGGAAGCATTTCTCGAGGTCGGACGCATAACTTAATCATTTGTTAGGTTTTGAGTGGCTTTTGACTTGCTAAGATAATTGATAATGGTTTGCAGTCTAGAACTGACATACGATCATGTTTGAACCCAACATCATTAGCCACCTGCGCTCTAGCCACATCTTGACCTTAGCACAAATTTGACCCTTTTATTTCTCGAACCATTATGGCTATTTTGGTCACCTTCAAGGACTCAGACTACATCCAATGAAGTAACGGCAACACTGACATTTGGGTAGTAACATCTTCTTGGGGAACTCATTCCATACACTTCACCTTCTACTGTTGATCTAGCCGAAACTACATGTTCAAAGCTCGCTGGGGGGCTGTGCCACATGCTGGTTAATTTCCAATTGGGGCTTCTTGTCTCTAAGGCTATTACGTGTTCAGTCTACTTGCATCATGTGAAAATCATGAATTTTCGTTAGGACCCTTACTTCCAAGTCAAAGTCACTATCTCGCCGATGTAAGTCAAGTCGATGTAGTTAAGTTCAAGCTCTAGTCAAAGTCACGTACCGAGTCAAGCAAGTCTGCCAATGTACTTCTCTACGTCCATTTTCAAGCAGACTTTTCTAAATAGAACCTTTCAAACCAAAGACTCTCCAATATGTCTAGATACAGACCTAGACAGGCCTTCAATTTAAAGACTTTCCGATCTAATTCAATGACCTCTCAAACTATGTCTGAACCAGACCTAGTCAGACCCTTTCCAAATTCCAATGATCGTCAATCATAGTCTAGAACAGACTAGAAAGGCCCCCTTAAATTCAAGACTCATCAAATCTGTTAGACCAGACCTAGACTAGACTCTTCAATTCAAGGCTCATTCAAATCATGTCTAAAACCAGACTACGACTAGAGGACCCTTTCAATCATAGGTCCTCAAATCATGTCTAAACCTGACGAGGCCCTTTCGATATTCAAAGATCTAAATCATGACCTCTTGCCCCTCTCATCAATATCAAGGTCAACAAGTTATATGTCAAGCATTGCATGCAAATTGCTATACGACATGAAAAAAGATCGCTATGTCGTCACCAAAGGAGTTCCTTAATCTGAATTAGGGCATGCATTTTCAAGTCTAATGCTCATTTCCTCGGAAAGCATGGGACGTCGCCTGCATTGTCCTCCAGTTCAGCGAACGAAGAATGATGCTCCGAGGACTCAGACCGCCGGGATAACGTAGCCAGGTAAAACTAACTTTGTTTTGCAGGTATCGGCGCAAAAGGGGTACTAGGGTCGCAGAACGTCTTGAGTTGCTCTCTGTGTCGAATCGACTACTTTGACTTTGTCTACGAGACCATCGTCTCTCCGACTCAGTCCAGGGTGGTCTGTAGCACCTAATGTTGTCTCCCCAAACGAGTAATCCGTGATGAAACATAGCGCGTCTCGCGATTTGTTTCAACTCAGAAAAGATGCTTTGACTCACAAAAGTTGGAAATACGTGAGGTCATACTCGGAACTATTGAGCAAGGAAAATAAAAGGGCAAAACATTTTCTTATTTATTTTAATTATTTTGTCTTATTTTTAGGATTTTTTTATATTGGTGATCTCCATAATTTCCAGTTTCATTGCATTCTTCACATTTTCTGAGCTCACCAGTATTTTAGATTATTTTTCTGATTTTTCTACATTTTTCATGATTTTTATAGTTTTATACCAGATAATCAAAAAAATCAAAATACCAAAATACTCGAAAATACGTGGAACCTTCTAGAAATCTTGACTCCTTGCTTGGAGGCAAGGTGTTAGTGGTCGATCAAGGAAATCAGAATAACGGAGGAATCAAAATTTTCGAGGTTTTGGAAACAATATATACCGCAAGGCGCGTATATACGCAGAGCCGCGTATAACGCAGCTCTCGTATTAGCAGTTATACGCGGTCTGCGTATATACGCAGGTCACCTGCTATATACCGCAGCCCCTGCGTATATACGCAGGCACCTGCGTATATACGCAGCTCTGCGTATATACCGTTTGCGACCTGCTTTTTCCCTCGTGCCTATAAATACATGCCTACCTGTGATCGTGACACACGGTTTTCAACTACAACTTCTATTTGTTCTCTCTCTGTCTCTAACTTACGTATTCTCTCTCTCACTTCTCAAACACTCTAAACACATTCAGTTCTTGAGTTCTAAGAATCGATTCTGTTCGCATTCAACAGAGCGAAATAAGGATATAATCTGAACTACTACACGCTAAACTTTTTTTGCTCATCTTAATTCCTTTTGTTCACTTTTAATTGACTAATTTCTTATGCGAGTTTCAATTAAATCAACAAATGTGACTCACCTTTAATTGATTCATGTAAATTGTAGGATTGTCACTCATGTTTTAAATTCGTTTTCATTAACACTTATTATATTATCTTATCTTCTCACAATCATTATTATGCATATCGTTATTGTCAATAACAGTTTCTTTTGTCTTTGATTAGTAATTCGAATCAAAGGGCGTCTCTTTAGTTTTGCTTTAAACGATTTGGTATTTGCAGTGAAGTAAGAAGGACACACATATATATATCACTTACTAACCTTTGTTTCATGTCTTTTATATTTATATATATCTATCACACTTGTATAATATTGGTTAAAACAAACCGGAAATTATGCGTACTCACATTAAGTAGAATAATCTATGGGACGACCGGTTTTCCTAGCCTGTTAATATTGAGTAACACTCGAAGCGAGTGCCTTGTCCATTATAGAAGTCATTGTTTGTCATTGCAACTCACCTAATAATATTAGATTAGTGTCTTTCAGATCAATTCTAATAGGCTTTTTGAATTCATTGTTATGATTTATTAGAACTACAATGAGACCGAGTAGAGGCCCTACATGCGGGCGGATTTGGGTTACTGATTTCAATCCGTACCTGTCCTAAAATGTAACTAATTGACCCACAACTTTGGTTACTGGACTATTTGTGGGGCCACTAGTTTGGCACCAAATGTTCGGGCGTCGTGATAACCTATATAGGCCGTGGAACCCTCAATTCGACAAACACCCCAACGCATTTACATGTGATTCCATGGTCAAATTCCATGAACACTGAAGCTTGAGGTCACGACTTCCCCCCTAGCGGGGCGAGCCTACATTGTTTCTAAGATTTTGGCAAAATGGTATAGTTTGGTGGTGGTATAACCAGGGCCTCCCACT
>SNQN01003042.1:12019-22023 GCA_008642245.1 Bassia scoparia
ATTTTTTTATTTCTATTTAGAAACTAAAGTTGATTGATTGAGCAATTGAACAAATTAAGGGTTTCAATTAAGAGTTAATTGAAGAATGCTATTTTTATTAATCAATTAATTACGGTTTGAATTTTTGAAATTAGTAAATAAAATAAAAGTACTAATAAATTACTTTTCTAAAAAGCCAACTTAATGAGGGGTATGATGGTATATTCATAGAGGGGACATCATTATTGCTCCCCTTGGCTTATATAATAGAGATTAAGAAGGTGCATAAGCCGCATACGTAGCAATTATTTGCAGATGATTGGATAATACATTATGTTCATCATATAATCATATACACAAGTTAGAGATAAACGATGATTTATTTGTTCATGCCATACAATAAAGGATTATATTGATACATCATAGCATGATGAATAGTCAAATTCATGAAAGTTATTTAGTCAAAAGTTATACTTACTCCGATTCAAAAAATACAATTGCTTTCCCAATATAATCGTTTCATAAAAATATCGTTACTTTTACTTTAGTCTATGTTAGAAAACCTTTATATTTCGTACTTCGTTACTTCATAAGTTCATATGCAATGACATGTTACTATGTGAAGCCCATTTATAAATTATAACCCTTGTAACAAACTTCATGTGCTATTACCCAACTTCTTCATGGAACGAATTGTGTCTTAGTCTTAATACGTGAATACGAGGACTATACTCTAGAAATCTCTAAAGTAGTTATTTTAGTGGGAATCATATGACCAAATGAGATTAGTTTAGTCTTACCACAATTATTTAAGTATGTAATTGATGTCAATCAAAATAACAAATTGACAAAGTTCATTGATAATTCGATTTTTCTAATGTGTATTCAAGGGCACATGTTAAAATAATAAATTCCCAATAAAATATTTGATTTCAATCTATCAAAGCATTAATAAGAATATGCAAATAATAGGAATATACATAATATTATTTACCATGTTTAACTTGAAAATATCATCGTATTCAAATATTTAATAGAGATATGCAATATAATCAAATATCTAATAATGAATCTATTGTCCTAACATATGCCGATGGACACACATTAGAAAAAAAAAACCGTTAACACAATAGAGTATATATATTATATTCCTTGGCCAATTAACATGATATCAGAGCCAGCGTGAAGCTCAAAATGATCTTTCATATGAGGGGGAGTGCCAAACGGGCCTAGGCCAAGCTCGCCACGGCGAGTGCAAGTCCACATCACAAGACTAAAGAGGTTCCACCTCAAAACCATATGGCAATGAGGGGAGTAGCCTCTTAGCCTTATAATGTGGTGTTAAGGCTCGAATTCTTTCAACGTGGGATTTTTCACCACAACAGGGAGTGATAAAGTATATATTATATTCCTGGAGCTTAACCTCACCAACTTAAACTTTTGGTTGAGATAGTCCCGTACGGTTAACATTAATGCAACATCTCAGAAAAAATAGTGTGTACTGAGTCCAGTCTTGATTCTCATCATGTTGCGCATTATAGTATTATCAATGATTTAAGAATGAAATCCACTACAACACGAATGAAAGTGAAGTAGCTGGTTCAACTTGAGACAAATGGCGTGAGCTGTGCCTTGTATATTACAATGGCAGACAAACTTATCTCCCAACTCCATTGTTAATAATACTACCAACATCAACTGAATTAACTGTTACATAATGAGGGCCTCATCAAGTTTTGCACGCTTTCTTCCTCTTTAAAGTTAAAAACCATGTGTATAATTAAAGACTTCGATGTTATTGTATTGATTGTTTAATATAGACATATGAGATTATGAGAAAGGGCAAAAGATTTTGGCCGATGATAAGATTTTAATTTTCTTTGAAAAGGGTACACAAAAAGTATATTTTAATAAAAAAAATAATATTTAATTTAGTCGAGCTGAGATGTTTGTATAAAATCATGGGAATTACTAGGTTCAAAGNTTAAAGCAAGGGGTTGTGAGAGAAAGTCATAGCCGAGGGATTTCACTGAAATCGAGAAATAGAGAGTGTGTGACCAACAGAGGGGTTGGTTGCAAGGGTTCAATAAGTTCTTTATTGAACTGAGAACGAGGGTCTTAGATTGTAATTAGGTGTTTGATCCTATTATAATAAAGACGAAGTCTTGTGTTGTATCAGGCCACAGTTTTTCCTCTCTTGGCGTTTGTCTTGAGAGTTTCTGTGTTTGAAAATTCTCTTTGCTCGTATTTCTTTAGTTAAGTTTCTTTTAATTCCCCGAAAAGTCACTTAAGTTCCTCAAATACAATTCACCCTCCCTCTTGTATTGTTCAGTTGATCCAACATTATTTACCATGTTTAACTTGAAAATATCATCGTAATCAAATATTTAATAGCGATATGCAATATAATCAAATATCTAATAATGAATCTGTTGTCCTAACATGTGCCGATGGACACACATTAGGGGAAAAAACCGTTAACATAATAGAGTATATTTTATATTCCTTGGCCAATTAACATGGTATCAGAGCCAACGTGAAGCTCAAAATGGTCTTTCATATGAGGGGAGTGATAGAGTATATATTATATTCATGGAACTTAACCTCAGCTTAAACTTTTGGTTGAGATGGTCCGATACGGTTAACATTAATGCAATATCTCAAAGAAAGTAGTGTGTACAGAGTCCAGTCTTGATTCTCATCATGTTGCGCATTATAGTATAATCAATGATTTAAGAATGAAATCCACTACAAAACGAATGAAAGTGAAGTAGCTGGTTCAACTTGAGACAAATGGCGTGAGCTGTGCCTTGTATATTACAATGGCAGACAAACTTTTCTCCCAACTCCATTGTTAATAATACTACCAACATCAACTGAATTAACTGTTACATAATGAGGGCCTCATCAAGTTTTGCACGCTTTCTTCCTCTTTAAAGTTAAAAAACCATGTGTATAATTAAAGACTTCGATGTTATTGTATTGATTGTTTAATATAGACATATGAGATTATGAGAAAGGGCAAAAGATTTTGGCCGATGATAAGATTTTAATTTTCTTTGAAAAAGGTACACAAAAAGTATATTTTAATAAAAAAAATAATATTTAATTTAGTCGAGCTGAGATGTTTGTATAAAATCATGGGAATTACTAGGTTCAAAGAAAATGGAATGAAATAAGGTTGAAGATATATATATTTTTTAATGCAGTAGGATATTGTTGTGTATATCTTATCTTATCCATCCTTGTGTATTTGACAAGTTAAATTTTAGGATGTATGCCTATATTGACCGTTAGACCGTGTAAAAGGAGTTTATGCGATTTAATTGTTCCCCTCTTTATTGTTATTGTGAGTTTATGGGACATGTAATGTGAATACAATGNATATTTTAATAAAAAAAATAATATTTAATTTAGTCGAGCTGAGATGTTTGTATAAAATCATGGGAATTACTAGGTTCAAAGAAAATGGAATGAAATAAGGTTGAAGATATATATATTTTTTAATGCAGTAGGATATTGTTGTGTATATCTTATTTTATCCATCCTTYTGTATTTGACAAGTTAAATTTTAGGATGTATGCCTATATTGACCGTTAGACCGTGTAAAAGGAGTTTATGCGATTTAATTGTTCCCCTCTTTATTGTTATTGTGAGTTTATGGGACATGTAATGTGAATACAATGYAAATTGTTAGGTTAACCCTGTTGAAATCACAAATTATGGTGTACAACATCGTTTGTATTGGTTTTGACATCTCAGCTACAAGGAGGTATTTGCCAAATAACGGTCAGTTGGTCACAATTCACATCACATATCCGTAACAACTTACAAGTTGATATGATTTTGTAATGGTTAGTCATTAATCTAATTTCATACCCCCRTTTTGAATTGTCGCACGCAGTATATTTGTATATAACACATATTGAGAATTGGGACTAGCTAGCTTAATGGACTGGACTACTGTCTTATGCACAAGATCGAAGAATGCATGTTGGTGAATATGGTGATATATATTTGTGAGTTGTGACACAATTGGCTTGTGGGTTATGGCAATTAGGTATTTAGGTCATGTACTGTCGAGGTCGGGACTAATTATTGATGATTGCGGGTACTGAAAAAGTGTTGAGCCCATGAACAATCCATATGTGAGTAAATGTGTTGTTTCACATTAAAATTAAGGGGAAATGATTACGGACTTGCGGTGATAAATCTCACATTGAAAGAAAGAATTCAAGAGTTGAGAGTTCAATAAAATATTAAGAGGATGCTCCTTTCACAGCTATATGGTTTTTTCGGTGAGAAGAAGAGAAATGGGTGGTCAACAATCAACATATATTGTACGAATTTTTCACGAGGTACCCTTGTGGTTTCATTTTATTCACCGGGTATCTCTATGATTTTACAAATTCACTTGGTACCCCTCAAGTTTCAAACAATAACAACATATGCCATTAATGAATAATAGAGCTAAACTTCTAGTCTCCATGCACTTCCCTTAATCGGTGAATAAAATGACATATGGTGTTATTGTTTTGAAACCCGATGGGTACCAGGTGAATTTGTAAAACCATAAAGGTATCTAGTGAATAAAATAAAACCACGGAGGTACCTCGTGAAAAATCCGTATATTGTATAATTTGTATGGTAATTTTTTTTAATAATTAATATTAACCTAAAACGTGTGTAGCATATATTGCTTAGATAAGTGGGGGAGGGGAATAAATCAAGTGAGATATAAGAGGAGTTGTATATTGCTAAGTAGATGAGGATTGTACCTAATAATTTGTCTCAGACTCATCAGCTTATTTGGGCCTAGCCCACTCGCTCTTCATTTTATACTCACCCTGGTCCGTACTTGAGCATGGGCCACAATCTGGGCCCAACAGTCAACAATCAACATATATTGTACAGATTTTTTACGAGGTATCCCTGTAATTTCATTTTATTCATCAGGTAACCTATGTTTTATAAATTCAACTGATACCCCTTAAATTTCAAAGAATAACACCATATGCAATTAATGAATAATACTTCGTAGAACTAAACTTCTAGTCTCCATGCACTTCCCTTAATCGGTGAATAAAATGACATATGGTGTTATTGTTTGAACCTCGAGGAATACCAGGTGAATTTGTAAAACCATAACGGGACACCTCGTGAAAAATCCGTATATTATATGGGAGTTGTTGATTGATGGCCTTTTAAGCCGAATTCGATACCCGATAACAATATATATGAATTATGATCATGTATGTTTGTCTTCTGATGTAACTCTGCAAAGATAATGCATGCATTGCATATTTGCATGTGAGGTGTAATGGTGCATGTCCTAAGTTTTAAGACACACCAACCATTGTTTTCATGTACTTTGTAGCATATATTCTCTCGTAGAATGAGCGAAGTGCCAATTGATGAGTACTGGTAAAATTGAAGGGCATGTTATCCTGCAACAGAGAATTTATATACTCTCATACAATGTAGCTAGCATTATAGGAGCTGAGATTAATCAGGAGAAAAGCAACCTTCAGATTTGATACTTCTGTAAATCTTTGACACCNCGTTATGTCTTGTTGCCAGCCACACAGAATAATAGGTGTGGCTGGTTACACACAAAACGAGCTGTTAAAATTAAGGGAAATGATTGTGGACTTGCGGTGATAAATCTCACATTGAAAGAAAGAATTCAAGAGTTGAGAGTTCAATATAATATTAAGAGGCTGCTCCTTTCGCTGCTATATGGTTTTTTCGGTGAAGAGAAGAGAAATGGGTGGTCAACAATCAACATATATTGTACGAATTTTTCACGAGGTACCCTTATGATTTTACAAATTCACTTGGTACCCCTCAAGTTTCAAACAATATCAACATATGCCATTAATGAATAATAGAGCTAAACTTCTAGTCTTCATGCACTTCCCTTAATCGGTGAATAAAATGACATATGGTGTTATTGTTTTGAAACCCGATGGGTACCAGGTGAATTTGTAAAATCATAAAGGTATCTGGTGAATAAAATAAAACCACGGAGGTACCTCGTGAAAAATCCGTATATTGTATAATTTGTATGGTAGTTTTTTTAAATTAATATTAACCTAAAACGTGTGTAGTATATCTAGGAATTAGTTTTTTTTTAGGTTTTAAAAAAATAAATTATAAAAATCAGATATGTGAGAGATAGTTTCAGTATATTGCTTAGTTAGGTGGGGGAGGGGAATAAATCAAGTGAGATATAAGAAGAGTTGTATATTGCTAGGTAGAGGAGGATTGCACCTAATAATTTGCCTCAGACTCATCGCAAATTCTATTATGGTTCCGGAATCATAGTCCTCATCATGGTCCCAGGCAAGTGTTCATTTACGAAATTAGAAATGTTCATCTCAACATGTAAAATGTTCAATCATTTTCAAGTGTAAATGTTCATATCTGAAAATAAAAACTCGTATTTTCGGAAATGAACATTTCTAGTTTCGGAAATAAACATTTGTCTAGGACCACATGATCCCGGGACCATAATAGACCTATTGCAGACTCATCAGCTTATTTGGGCCTGGCCCACTCGCTCTTCATTTTATACTCACCCTGGTCCGTACTTGAGCATGGGCCACAATCTGGGCCCAACAGTCAACAATCAACATATATTGTACGGATTTTTCACGAGGTATCCTTGTAATTTCATTTTATTAACCAGGTAACCTATGTTTTATAAATTCAACTGATACCCCTTAAATTTCAAAGAATAACACCATATGCTATTAATGAATAATACTTCGTAGAACTAAACTTCAGTCTCCATGCACTTCCCTTAATCGGTGAATAAAATGACATATGGTGTTATTGTTTGAACCTCGAGAAATACCAGGTGAATTTGTAAAACCATAACGGGGGCACCTCGTGAAAAATCCGTATATTCTATGGTAGTTGTTGATTGATGGCCTTTTAAGCCGAATTCGATAACCGATAACAATATATATGAATTATGATCATGTATGTTTGTCATCTGATGTAACTCTGCAAAGATAATGCATTGCATATTTGCATGTGAGGTGTAATGGTGCATGTCCTAAGTTTTAAGACACACCAACCATTGTTTTCATGTACTTTGTAGCATATATTCTCTCMTAGAATGAYCGAAGTGCCAATTGATGAGTACTGGTAAAAWTGAAGGGCATGTTATCCTGCAACAGAYAATTTATATACTCTCATACAATGTAGCTAGCATTATAGGAGCTGAGATTAATCAGGAGAAAAGCAACCTTCAGATTTGATACTTCTGTAAATCTTTGACACCCCTACCATTCAGATTTAATTTATGCCATCGTTTTTTTTTTTTGCGATGTTTGTACTTTTGGTAGGCACTTACAGCTTATTTGGATCGCAGGAAATGGAGGGACAAGATGGGAACGGAAATGTTATTTGGATAATCCTTCATTTATCATAACAAAAGAGATGGAAAAGCCGAAAAGGAATAGGTTGGAGAAAATGTAAGAGATGATCGGACTATAAATTAAGAAACATATCTCTTCAACAATAATGAGATATTTGTATGAAAGGAAACCTCGTCACTCGTCTCACTCCTTCATTTCCTTAAACACGACATTAGATGTACGAGTATGATTTATGTAAACGATGTAATCTTTTTGTGCGATACTTTAGAAGTTATTAACTGCTCATTAAAATGATGTAATTAATACAAATCATGGTCTAAATAAACTAGTACAACATTTAAAGATTTATTTGGGATATTTGATGTGCGTATTAAGATTGTTTTTAATAGTAGGATAAGAAGGCTTAGAGAGTTAGAGGTAGAGATATATGGGCCACTTGCGTTACTCCACATACAAAAAAAATGAAAAAGAAAAAGAAAAGGAAAGATGGGCTTTGTTTGCAATCGAGAAATGGGTCATTTTTAAGCCCAAAAACCTAGAATTTGGGTTCGCTGGGGCTTTGCGCAAATTCTACTGTGATCCTGGGACCATAGTCCTGGTCAAATGTTCATTTCTGAAACTAGAAATGTTCATCTCAACATGTAAAATGTTCATTTTCAAATGTAAATGTTCATATCAGAAAATGAACACTTGTATTTTCGGAAATGAACATTTGAGTCCCAGGACCATAATAGACCTATTGGAGTCTTTGGAGATTAGGTGTGTTAATTATGCACTTTGGCTGAATCGTGAAACCCAAATCATTTTTATTAAGCGTTTTTAAAATAATATATTATAATAAATTATGTTATTCTTTCCATTATTTCATATAGATTTTATTTTGTTTATTATCATAAACCTAGCAAAAAAGAGGAGATACAATAAAGTATTGAATTGTTTTTTTTTGTTAATAGTTAGTTATGTTTAGCAAGTAGTGAAGATTCTAAACAATACAATACTACACATGACCATGGGCCACCTCGAAATATGAAAAACTAATATACATGTAATTTTAGGCAACGKCTTTAWACCATGTCGTGCTTGAATTAGGGTGTGGATTMTCAATATTACGATTGTTAATTTTTTATATGATTYTGACATAAATCAGACTTGAAGTTACTGAGAGAAATACWAACACAAATGATACAGCCTCATCTCGAATACTCGATTATTAGTGACATTTATCACATTTTGCATCTATTCTAGACTTTCTATATCTAATTTTTTTTAGCACTTGTTGAAATCAACACAAAAACAAACACAAACCCAACCCATTTACACAATTTTTCAAGGATCATAATATCACTATAGTGAGTTTTTCTACTAATATTAAGGCCATGTTTACTTCAACTGAATTTCAGTTCAGTTCAGTTCAGCTCCACTCAATTCAGTTCAACTTAATTATTTTGTTAACTAATTTATTATTAACGATAATGATGACAATGATAATAAAAATTATTATTATTAAAATTATTATTATTTATTATTATTATCATCATATTAATAATATTAATTCTAAGTTAAATATTTCAGTTCAGTTCAGCTCAGCTCAATTCAGTTCAGTTAATTTCATTAATGTAAACGGACTCTAAGGTAGGTTCGAATTTTCAGCAATAATAGTACTTTTGAGTTGTCTAAACTCCAAAGCATGCTTTTTTCATAAGAACAACAATTCAGATGAGCTAACCTAATAATCCCTCCAAACCTAAGAATTTTCAAGGCCCAATTGAACCATGTTGTTGGGCTATTATTAAATGCCTAATTGGCAATACACTAAACTCGTAAAAAAATCAACCAACAAACTTAATTCTATTGGAGATAAAGGACCTAATTTATAATTATTTGGTGTATCTTCTCCAACACTCAGACCTAAAGCCCTAAAGGGAACAACCATGTTCATTATTTTTTTTTTACACGATAAGGTACACGGGTGGATTTCTACACAGACCTATCTCAAGAACTGTGCAGTGGAAGACGGAGTATAATACCCCGACATAGTGTCGGGGTGAGGCTCGACCCCGGATCATGCACAGAAAAAATGGAAAGCATTACCACGATGCTTCATCCACTTTATGTCAACCATAGTGTGGTTTGTGGATCATTGATCCTTTTTCCAATTTGCGGCAAAAAATGACTTTTGCTTCGCGTGATCTCAGTTTTAATTTCCAACAAAATTCAACGTAAACAAAAGACGTAAATGGAATCTATGAGTGTCGAATAACTCACTCTCTCACAGGTCACAGCCTAATACTAGCCGTAAGTCACAACGTTACACTGCGATTCTCTAGTCGAATAAGTTGTTTATGCACACAAGACACAACATTTACAGCACACAACTGAGTGGCCTAAACCACATTATACACACGACTTTTCCAGCACTTATTCTTAATTTGTACCTCTCATCACCCTTTTTCGTAACTATCATTTTACATATACTTTTCAATATTCTTATTCTCAATATTTCTTCCTAAATTAACAGCATTATCAAATCCAGTGTTTTAAAAGTCAACTTATAAGAAATTTCACCAACGTAGATTGATTGTCAACGCATTTTAAATAATCTATTATCAATAATGCACTGCTAGCTTTTGACAATTT
>SNQN01003042.1:39411-46911 GCA_008642245.1 Bassia scoparia
GGTGAATACAAGGATCTTCATCTATCTACAAGTTGTTTTATTTCCTGACCCACGAACTAATTATTAATATAAACCACTTTTTATCATTTGTATAATTTGAAATATTTAATAATTGATTTGGGATAGATGGAGAAATGACAATCATGTGAGAAAAATAATAAAGAAAAGAAGTTTTAAGAGATTCGTGATTCTTTTACATACATTGAATGATAATGTTTTCTTACATGTGATTTTTAAGAAAGCGATAATATTTTTTGAATTTCACTCATATTTTTAAAAATACAAGATATAATGTAGAATATTAATAAGATTAGAATTGCAATATTGCATTGAAGATTTGAAGCTAAACATTGTTGAATTTAATGAGAAATTGGTATAAAGGAAATGAGAGAATACTTAAAGATTCTATATAGGGCAATAAGTAAGATTTAAAGAAAATTAAGGAATACAATAAAAAAACGGCTATAAAAATAAAATTGATTTAATTAGAAAAAATTGGGATGACGTGTCAATGAGAGGAAGAGAAATGACATGTCATTGTGCCAAAGGAGTGATTTATGAGGAGCTAAGACGTCATGTGTCAAATATGTGYTTAGGGAGAGAGTTTTAATGATGTCACTATCTTATAACGTGAAAATCATATTAGTAAAATTAGATTAGTGTGATTACTTTTTTATAATTTAAAATTAGATTACTACCTATTTGTAGGCTATTAATAGATTAGTGTGTGACTATTTTAATAAATATCAGAGTACATGTTTTTTTTTTTTTGACGGGTGAGTACATGTTGAATCTTATATAACGTTAAAAATAAATTAAAAGCTTATAACATAGGATTGATTAGGTAGACAGTATTTGTAGACTATAAAATAGGTTTATTTGATGAAATTGAATTGTAGTACACTAGTACATAAATATAATATACGGAGTAGTTGGTATTTTAAAAAGTATATTTTTATTCTCACAAGCTATGCTGCTTGTTTGAGCATGGTCTACTTGTAAGCAGACCTTTTGTCTTTCTCTCCAATGATTAAGCTGTAACTTTCCTATTTCTAAATATTACAAGAAGGTTCTCCAATTACACCATTGGAGATAGATGCTCTTAGTCTATACACCGAGTTAATTATTAAATACCACTAATAAAGAGTTATTGAAGACAATGTCCTCTTTTATGCTCCTAGAATTATAAGAAAACTAATTCATTATTTTCACTATCTTCAAATAGTTCATCACTTGTTTAATGGCTAATAATATTTTTCATGTAATCCATTGAATTTTAATTGACTAATGTAGTAATAATAAAAAGTAAACGTTATAAAGTAATATTTGGAAAAYYTACCCATAAAAATTTTAGGATTAAAATACAAAAAAAGTAAGTCGAAAATTGTAGCGAACGACCTTATACAAAGTATATAAAAACGAAAAACCCTTTTGGTGTAACGTATCATTATTGTGACTAAAATACTATAACATTAACCATAAATTTTGACATTGACATATCATATGGTTGTTCCTTAAAATTTATGCTCAATATTACACTTATGTATATACTAATTCATTTTCACTACGTATCATTATTGTTTATTAACAACTATCAAACAATTAAGTGAGTTTAATTTGTGCAAATTAGACACACCAAAGTCATGTCTAACCATTGTCTATAAATAAGTTAGGAATTATGTTACGCGTACACGTATTGTACATTGGACAACGCAAATGGAACGACGTTTACTAGGGCCACTTAACAGTTTCATTGTGTGACCTTCTATCCCTCTTTTTTAAAGTTATTTTCTTCGTTTTAAATAAGTGACCATAAATGAATTTTTACGGGTTTTAAGAAAGAGATTTAACACTGTAAACGTTCAAATCAATCAAATTAATTTTAACACAATGAAATTATAATCTTATTCTTTTTCGTYTTAAAATTCTTTTGATTAATTTTCCCGTTTACATTYTTTTGAATGAAAAGCAGGAATATTAAATTAAATTATAATCGACCAAAGTACAAAAACGTTGTGGGAAATTAAAGGCTCAACCCAAACACGCTCACAATCTACCTCAACATCCTCACYCGCAATAAGATGAGCTAAACAATTATCATTGATAGAGTAACTTAAGCTTTTGGTTGAGATYGTCCGGCTAACATGGTATAAGAGCCAGCGTYACACAAAGGTCACGTGTTCGAATCTCACCTCCATTCCCCTTCTAAGTGGATTTAATTCGCGRCAGYTATGGATGYACATGTGTTGTGTCCACATTTCAAGTCCAAAGTGTCTTTCATGTYAGGGGAGTYATAGAGTATATATTATATTCCTAAGCCTCAACCATCAGCTTAAAACTTTTGGTTGAGATGATCCGGCTAATACTCATCGCGATTAACATGACAACAACTAAAATAAGAAAATAAATTTGTAAACGGAAAATATCTTCCTAAAATACGTGATGATAATTCATTTGTTAGACTTTTTTTAAAATGGAAAAAGTATATATTTTAAGATTTTTTTTTTTTTGGTTTTCCAAAATTCATTGAAGAAACGTTGAACCAAGAAAAGATGAAAAGACATGCTCCGTAGCTGACGGAGTAACAACAGCCAAAGACTTTCACTATCAACAAAGGGAAAAGGAGAAAGAGCAACGATGCTAACCAAATAAAAGCAATTTCCATGCTATATATGTTCCCTTCACCTTTACTGTCTCTTATACACATCTAGATGTGTATAAGAGACAGGGGAAAAGGAGAAAGAGCAACGATGCTAACCAAATAAAAGCAATTTCCATGCTATATATGTTCCCTTCACCTTTACATATACTTCGTATTTGTTTCATGGGAGATTTGTTTTACACTTCGTCCATTCATCCGTTTCATAATACTCACAAGTCATAACTCATAACGTTTTGAAGTGCATAAATATCTATCAATATATAGGTGAGAGAGAATGTATGAATTCTCAAGCTAAGAATGTTCATTTSATTGATATTAAAGAATGTAACAATCGGTCTCACTTTCATGGCTTTCAGATCCATTAAGGATATATTTGTCATTTTATTTCAATCTATCATTAAAAAAATAATGTACTCRGTAGCAAGTATTAAGAAACTCCCTAAAAAGTACTCTTACATTCCTATTACGATTGTTGTAGAACGAAAGAATTATAAAATAACCTTTCAGTGTTGTTGAAATTCATATTATATAATTAATTTTAAAATTATTACTTATTACTTGTATCTAGATGTATACTATAGTATTAAACAAAAACAATGATGTCATCAATGACAAATAATAACTCTCGTTAAAAAATTCCCCAAAAACATTGATCACATTATGAATCTAATAATAAAATTTTAATTCATCTATTATTACATATTTATCTAAAAAATGTATTAAATAAATGTCAAAACCAAATACGATTATTTATTACTGTAAAAATATTTTATTGAAAGTCAGTTAAATTTTAATACCTGATTATTAATTTCATAGATTATAATCATAAATATATAACAAATTTTCATTTAAAAAATTTTATAATTAAATTAATAAATTATGCATTACGCGAACTACCTAGTTTAATTTATAACAATATTCACCCATATTATATTATCAAGGCCGGTGTTCATCCAAACAACATTATAAATTTCCTTAATTTTGGAATCATTGTATTACGGAGTACACTCTGTATCAAAAAACACACTATCCGTAATTAATAATGTTTTGTAAAACTTATTTTTTAGAGAGTCTAAAAATTATATAGATAGAATTAAAGATGAAAAACTTTTTTACATTACCCAAAATGCTTCTAATATATATTGTCATCACTTCATCCTTTTCAATAATACTCGGACATGCACACCTAAAAATTAAGAAAAAATCATTTGAGAAAAATGCGCAAACCATTATCAAATAATGGAGAAATATTATACATTGAAGAAGTTACAATAATTTGTCATATAAATGTTAACAAAACGTGCTAAAATTAAGTTTTACATTAAGACTTAGAATTGAAATTTCACATAGATATCAACATAAATAATGTAGGATTCGAAAATGAACAAAACAACTTAAATGAGATACAATAATAATTAATAATGTAGTGTTGCATAATTGCATACATGTACAGCAACAACACTCCTATATTAAACCATTATTATTTTCATAACAATTGAATCAATATACAATTATTAGATATGTGATTATCATTCTTAACAGTAGATGATGCACTTGTTATTTAACATACATTATGGAATATAGTTGAAGCACATACTGCAATCAGTAGCAACACTGAGTCACGATAACTGGATTTCAATTTTAGAATTATATCTTGGATTTAAAAACAATTATATTTGATTGGTATACATAGATCACAAATTATTTGGAGCATTACTGCATAGTTGCTTATTCAAACTCATATATACATATATATAGGTCATACACACTCACACTACACTCACCTCTATAATTCTATCCTTCATCTTGGATTTCATCCATCTATTCGGATTTATAAATTGAATAAGATATCTATAAGTTACAGATTTATGCGTCTTTTTTTAAATCACAAAAATGCGCTAAAATGCTATCAAAAGTTGACAAAAATATCATAGAGATCCATCTTAATTAAACGTGTCTAAATTCAAGAGTTTGTCAAGAAGTATTGAGTTAAATTGTAGTTGATAATGAATGATAAATGAGTTGTCTAAAAAAATCATCCATTTTTATTTAAGATTTCTAATTCAAATGAGATAATTATAAGTTACGAGCAAGATTGTCATTCCTACAGTTAATGCGTCTTTATAATCARAAGAAAAACGAAGAAAAAAAACGTGTTAATCTGCCACCACTAGGTTAACAAAACTTATAATAAAGATCAATTTTGATGTACGATCCGAATTCAAGAAATCGTCTAAAATTGAATTAAATMGCAGTCGATAACCAATAGTAAATGAGTGACAAATCAAATGGAGCCTCACAAACATAGTACTATCCTATAATTCAACCTCATATGTCACACTCATTGCATTTCAACCCTCCATTCTAGATCTCCCATCTATATTTCGTAAACGAGATATCTATAAGGTACGAGCGAGATTGTCATTCCTACCCTCGGTGACGCACTTATTTTCCAACAGTAAAAAAAAAACCGGAAAGAAAACCCTTACCAACGCGCTTTATTAAATTCTCCAGTGGATACACGTGGAATCTTGTTTCGGAAGGTCGGCACCCACCCAACTGTTTCCAATTACAAGTAGTGCTTGTAAGTCACTCCCCTTCATCATCATCTATATATATAAATACCTCCTTGCTTCAAGCACTCAAAACTTCACCCAAAAAACTCAACAAAAATACAATTTAGCAGTCATATTTTTGGATAATAACAACCATAAAAATCAAACCCCCTTTTTCTTAATTTCTCAAAAAAATAAAATTAAAAATATTAATATGGTTTTGTTTCTGAAATCAACAAGAAGAGTGAACGATGAAAAACGTTGCGAAGAAGAATGCAAACAGTATTACTACAAAAGAGACCTTAATTTGGGCGTTAATAATGGATCATCAGGATGTCGAACATCGTTAACGGTTTGGAGGAAATCGCTTCTGATGAGTTGCAGTGGGTTTACTGTGATTGACTGTAAGGGTAATTTGGTTTACCGAGTTGATAATTACCGCGGTAAACCTTGTGAGATTGTTCTTATGGATGCTTCTGGAAGCTCGGTTTTCACCATTCGTCGTCATAAGGTAATTTCTCTTCCATTTTATTCCTTCCTTTATCTTGTTGGACTTATTATTCTGTTTCTGATGTCTTGTGACGTTGTCGAAGGTCATGGGTTCAAATCCTACTTTCGTAGTTAGTATGAATGTATAATACGAAGTACTCCTTAGTATATATTTTTTTTCCCCTAAGAGAGCCACAACGCCCACAAGATTGGGATGAAAATTGATATCAATTATCCCACTCTTTCATAATAGTATACTTCCTTGTTCCTCAGTTTTTTTTAATGGTAATATTTATTAAATTTGAAAATATCAAATTATAGACAACAAATGTTTTATTTGTTTTTTTTCCAAGTTACTTCTTTCATTCTCTCGAGGGCATATGTCTTATTTTCTTTATATTTTACTTTCTCACTCACGATAAATTTGACTAGGAGTTTGTGTGAACCTCCATGCTATCGTTAAAAAGAAACGGATTGAAGTCATTAGGTTCGAATAAGTGTACAGTACTGCCGGATTTGTATGAAAAATTATTGCTTTTAAATAAATTATTTCTCTAATGAAATAAAATGTGTTCTATAAATTATTTATTTTTTGTGTACGGAGAAGTAGCATGAAATAAGGTTGAATCTAGCTAAATGCAAGTTGTGCAAGATAACCTTTGACATAGTCCAACTAATAATAGTCTAAAACGATAAGCACAAATTTGCTCACCTTTGTAAATCGACGATCACGGATTCGAATCTATCCTCACCTTAAAGAGAATAAATATCGAGTTCGAGAAGCATCTAAAGTTTCATAATAGCTTTGGATTACCAAATTCGATAATGTCATTGCCAAGAGAATACAATAGTACAAGGGCTCTTTCTTAGAGTGATACAATTTGCAGTACTATTATTGAATTATGGGTACATTATTAGGTATGAAATTACAACTTTCGTACACTTTACTAGCGAAACAAGTTGATCTACTTGTTGGTTTTAGTCAAGGATAGTGGAATAGTGGATAGCTGTTTGCTCTTTTAATATGAGCAAGTTGAGAGTTTTTGTTTGCTAAAATGAGGTTGCACTATCATGTGTTTGGTCCAAAAACGAATAACCATATTTGCCCATTTCACATTAACTTACTCCTATTCAAAGCAATCATGTTGCACTCCAAAACAAGATTATGAAGCCAGGTTAAAGCTTTCTTCCCGATCCAAAGTGATTCCGAGATCGATTTCATCTCGACCTTGACGAAAACAAAATTATGTTATGGGCCACTTTGTAATTACATGCTTAGAAGCGACTACTCTATTATCCTTGTTGCCGACTTTGTAACACAATCATACAAAATAAATAAAGCTAAGTCGGCCTGTAATGCACATGCCGAAATATGAGTGTGTCGTAGTGTGTACATCTTTATGCTACTTGAGATTAAAGTTGAATCTTTTTTCATATTGTGTAACTACTAACTACCATGATAAGTTTGTTTGAAAATAGATGAATATGATTTTGAATTGAGTAGAATATGGACGTACTTACGTTAATTGGTGTTTAAATTTATCGTATTTATCAACTTATTTACGTAAGTACGTGTTTTGAATTCTCGTTAATTGACTTCTAGAAGTTTCATACTTTGTAATCGTTTTCAACCTTAGTTGGCTTCTTGAGGCGGATGAGAAAAAATTGGGACTACTCTACTCACATATCTCAATTGTGTGGAGTACATCAATTTGACTAGTAAGYCTCTAAGAGACTTAAGGCTTTACAAATTGTTTTGATTGGCTTTGAGAATTGAGTTTTAATGAATAATTT